>JAIFTH010000127.1:0-54626 GCA_019968535.1 Fragariocoptes setiger | reverse complement strand
TAAACCTTTATTCTGATTTTGTCCGAATTCGTAGAGCTACGATACCGACCAACCAGGCTTCCACTCATTAGAACTCCAGATTCTCTCTCGCAGCTTTTCACAATCACCACAGCAGTGTTCATTTTTCAGACTGTGCGCGCTTACAAGTTGTGCGCATTTGATGCGCATAACTCTTGACACTGTTGAAGTGTTTCAACAGTATTAACTTTTCTGGCACACGAACGCAAACGACGAGTGCGCGCCTACCACTGCCACGTTACACCGACCTGGCCGGTTTTGGTCAGACAGCTTCACCTTATATTAACCAACGCTCTCGCACATTTTTCACCAAATATAACTTCGTCTAGGATTTTAAATACCATTCATCCATTGACACAATCAGTACGCATCCCTTGTATTTTACCATTCGCCTCTGTCAACTTATTCGAGCATTTCATCTTTAGTCGACACATTTATATTAACACAAAATGCGTGAGATTGTTCATATTCAAGCCGGTCAGTGTGGCAACCAAATCGGGGCCAAATTCTGGGAAGTCATCTCGGACGAACATGGTATTGACCCAACCGGCTCATATCATGGCGACAACAAACTTCAACTTGAACGTATCAATGTCTACTATAATCAAGCCTCTGACTACAAGTATGTGCCTCGCGCCATACTTGTTGATCTTGAGCCCGGTACCATGGACAGTGTACGTAGCGGGCCATTCGGTCAATTGTTTAGACCCGACAACTTTGTATTCGGTCAATCAGGTGCCGGTAACAACTGGGCCAAAGGTCATTACACAGAGGGCGCCGAATTAGTCGATGCTGTTCTTGACGTCGTTCGTAAAGAGGCCGAAGGTTGTGATTGTCTACAAGGATTTCAACTCACTCACTCTCTTGGTGGCGGTACTGGATCTGGTATGGGCACACTGCTCATCAGTAAAGTCCGTGAAGAGTACCCTGACAGAATCATGAACACATTCAGTGTGATGCCATCACCCAAAGTCTCTGATACCGTTGTCGAACCGTATAACGCCACTTTGTCTGTCCATCAACTTGTTGAGAACACCGACGAAACATACTGTATCGACAACGAGGCACTCTATGATATCTGTTTCCGAACGTTGAAATTGTCGACACCAACATACGGTGACTTGAATCATTTGGTGTCAATGACCATGTCAGGTGTCACTACGTGCCTGCGTTTCCCTGGACAACTGAATGCTGACTTGCGTAAGCTCGCGGTCAATATGGTACCGTTTCCACGTCTTCACTTCTTTATGCCAGGTTTCGCACCCCTCACGTCAAGCGGCTCTCAATCATACCGAGCTTTGTCTGTACCAGAGTTAACACAACAGATGTTTGACGCACGTAATATGATGGCTGCGTGTGATCCGCGTCACGGTCGCTACTTGACTGTGGCCACTATTTTCCGCGGACGCATGTCAATGCGTGAAGTAGACGAGCAAATGATGAATATTCAAAACAAGAACAGCTCTTACTTCGTTGAATGGATTCCAAACAATGTCAAGACAGCCGTTTGTGACATTCCACCCCGCGGCCTCAAAATGGCTGCCACTTTTATTGGTAACTCAACCGCTATACAGGAACTATTCAAGAGAATCTCGGAACAGTTCACTGCGATGTTTAGGCGTAAGGCTTTCTTACATTGGTATACTGGCGAAGGAATGGACGAAATGGAATTCACCGAAGCCGAATCAAATATGAACGACTTGGTCAGCGAATATCAACAGTACCAAGAGGCTACCGCGGAAGACGAAGGCGACTTCGAAGAAGAGGAGCAAGCCCAAGGCGACAATGATCAGTATTAATCTGACCGTTTTTTAGACATTGAACGATGACTCGTCGTTGGTGATTCGCGCGTGTGCTGCGTGGGCCTCTGGTGCAAACGATCTAATGGCTTTCTAATAAATTTTAGCAACATAAAACCAATCAGAGATACACCGAGAGCTATCATACCTGGAATCATCCCTAATAGAGACAGTTTCGTCATTCTTGAACCACTGACCGTCGTAGCGCTGTCTGTTGAATGCTCTTGATTATTTTCCGAGCGTTGAGCATCAAGTTTCTTCCGCACTCGCTCATGGTGCATTTCTTTTTCGTACGGGTCGAGGTGACTGAAATAAGAGAGTTCGTGATGATCATGAGGTGAAACGTAGTCTAGAGTGAACTCCAGACCGCAGGATCCTAGCAACACGTGGTCGTCCTCTGCATACTCGTAACCCTCACAAATGACCTCAATATGGTTGAATTTAACTCGATCACTCATGTCAGCGTGACAAGACCAGTTCAGGTCACCACTATGCTGACATTGTACCTCCTGGCGTGAAGATAACATACATTTGGTTAGCCAAATTTATATACATAAATACGTCCACTATACGATAAAGTTTCAAACCCACCTGGGGAGTAAATAATTTACAACCGGCTGTGCCACCAACGCATGTTAACTGAGGAATCGGGTGTGTGAGGCGTCCAGTCGTCAATCTACCTCTATATAATGTTATCGATTTGAGATCTCTGAGCGGTATTCGGTCTTTAATTGAATTGTTGGGCTTGGTGTACTTGTTGCCTCCAGGCGAATGAGCGGGCGCCCAATCGCGCGCCGAGCCACTCATCGTACAGCACACAGCAATCACTATAAATAAAATAAGAAGCTCAATAAAAATTTGTCGAAGATTATGATAGTATGTCGATAATAGCAACGATTGCTTATTTCGATAATTTCTATTGGCATAAAATCTAATGATGGACATGACGCATTTATAGTATATGAATCAGTGTTTTAAGAGGTTACTTCGTAAAAGTATTGACTATTTGTACAATGACAATAAATAAAACAGTTGATTAATTATAATTAATGAAGCATGATTGAATAATAGGTAATGAAGCATCCTAAATTACAAATGATATCGAGTGCAAGAATGAACAGCTGACTCGTGAGTTTTATCATTACCTTCAGACCGATATCTTCAGTTTAAGCTTGTCAGCTCGTCAATTCGAGTTGTTACTATGTCGGAATGTCTATATTGAATGCTCGTAACTAAGTAAGGTTAATAAAATGCTCGTAATGTGAATCGCTTCGTGGAGAACTTCTCCTTTGCTGACGCAAATCTAATCTCGTATACAAATTCAATGCACCCTATAAGTTGTGGTTTCTTCGTGCTCGTGTCCCTGATAACGATTGCATAAGTGATCAATATGAAAGCCTATGTGTTCTCTGCACACATCCAGTTCATGAAGAGTCCTGGATGAGTCGGATAATGGTTAGTTCAGCATAAATCTCGATAGAGTATAACATTTACAAGCAGTTAACACAGCAGTGACAAGTACTACATACTAGATAGTTTATAACGAACTAAACTTCTTTCAGCAATACATCAGTTGCACAAAAATATTCGTGCATTCGGCGTTTCACTAGATGTGCTTCTGTGTTGAATACCAAGTAAAAGAGGAAGAAGCCAAGATCTGTAGTGATAATGATTTTGAGGCTCCATATTGGTGCATTGGTTTGATTCATTGTAATATTGGTTCATTAGATTAATGAAAGCCATGTTTGAGATCCGCTTTCAAGGTTAGAATGCACATATCGTATTTGTTGTGCTGGAT
Source organism: Fragariocoptes setiger (assembly GCA_019968535.1). Classification (NCBI taxonomy): domain Eukaryota; kingdom Metazoa; phylum Arthropoda; class Arachnida; order Trombidiformes; family Phytoptidae; genus Fragariocoptes; species Fragariocoptes setiger. The sequence goes on along the minus strand of JAIFTH010000127.1, from coordinate 51,011 downwards.
GGAGTCATGATCGGTTCAAGTATTTCGCTAATAGACACCCTGTCACAGCTTATTCATGAAAGAACTCATGAAATCTTGCACCTTGTGTTTGCGAGACAGTTTTTGCCACCATGTATCTTTCATGCATTCACAATGCATCTTTCAACTCGAGTCAAACATTGAATTCCTTAACCTCGAAGACAATGTGAAAAACTTTCAACAACCACTCTTTTCATTTATCAGTTAGGAATGACTATTGAAATTGAATAGTTACGCGATAAATCCTACTATCGAACGTTAAAAGACGCAATCTCATTGGAAACAATAAGAAATGACAATTGATTATGTAAGAAAGTTGTGTCATATTTATACGCTGCACAAGCTTTGATCGGTAGTGACTTGCATGTCCCAATCACAGTTCGTTAGCTTACGGTGTTTTGGCTGTAGTTACCGAACTAGAACTCACAAAAAGGACTTGAATCTAGGCGGGGAAAAAATATAGATAGACAATGACTTTTAGAAACCGAGGCGAACCAGTTCAGAATCATGATCACCACACATTGGCAAGTCTGATTCGTGAGCATTTGTACACAGCGCCGATTACGCAGAACCTGTACATGTGTATGTGGACATTTATGTGCTAGTGGCAACAAGCGGCGGTGCTTGTGGATATTTTGTGTGTACTTGTGTGCACTACGATTGGCGCATCAAGTCCAACACCACAGACAAACGTTTATTCGACACTTATGGCCAATCAATATTTTGAAACATATGAGTCCAAAGTGTCATCGATTTTATTTACGTAACATGAACTAATCAATATATAAGTGCAACACCATGTTTCATCTATCCCCACTGACATCACGCCCATGGTTTATGCGTAAATTATTTTATTAGTAAATGTCATATCACTACTATTATTACTGAATTTACCCTCATATATACTGACCGAGAGATCGACTGTTTTAGTTGGCCACAGACCCAATACTAATGCAACTAGGCACAACTATGTTTGCTGCAATTCTATCAACCTAATTAATTATCGATATTTTACCAAATAATTTTAAGACCAGTTCATAATATTTGATACATTTGATCTGTGAATACGAGGTGCGTCATAGATTCGGCTTTCAACAACATTACTGTCGAGCGTCACCATCCTGCCCGGCAATCAAATTATTGTCGCCCATTCAAGACTTGACCATACTCGATGATAGACTCGAATCGAGCAAGTATTGAGCTTGCTATTTAGCAATTGTTTTTATTCCCATACAACAAATAGTATCTTGAAGAAACAAAACCAGACTCAACCAACATGGCAGATCCGAGCGAATGTAACATCAAAGTTGTTTGTCGTTTCCGACCTCTCAGTGAAGCAGAACGCAAGGCAGGCTCAGAATACATCGTCCGCATTCCACCTGGCTCTCAAGATCAAGTCAATATACGTGGAAAAACTTATATGTTTGATCGTGTATTTGGACCCGATGCCACACAAGAGCGCGTCTATGAAGAAGCCGCAAAACCCATCGTCAAAGATGTATTATGTGGTTACAACGGCACAATATTTGCTTACGGCCAGACCTCGAGTGGTAAGACGCACACAATGGAAGGTATCATTGGAGACAGTCATATGCAAGGTATCATTCCTCGTATAATCGACGATATCTTCAACCACATCTATTCATTGTCTGAGAATGTAGAGTTCCACATCAAAGTGTCCTACTTTGAAATTTATATGGACAAGATCAGAGATTTGATCGATATAACTAGGAATAATTTGTCGGTCCACGAAAACAAAGATCGAGTTCCTTATGTCAAAGGATCTACCGAGCGTTTTGTGAGCAACCCCCTTGAAGTGTTGCAAGTTATAGAAGAGGGCAAGGCAAATAGACACATTGCTGTTACAAATATGAACGAGCATTCATCACGAAGTCACTCCGTGTTTTTGATCGATGTCAAACAAGAAAATCTTGATAATCAAAAGACCAGAACTGGTAGGCTATATTTGGTTGATCTGGCGGGTTCGGAGAAAGTCAGCAAGACTGGTGCCGAGGGAATGGTTTTAGACGAAGCTAAAAACATCAACAAGTCATTGTCTGCTTTAGGAAATGTCATCTCGGCTTTAGCCGACGGAAACAAATCTCATATACCTTATCGTGATAGTAAATTAACACGAATATTACAAGAGTCTCTTGGTGGTAATTCAAGAACAACAATAATAATATGTGGATCGCCAGCCTCGTTCAACGAAATGGAGACAAAATCTACACTCGATTTTGGCAGACGTGCCAAAACCATCAAGAACACTGTCATAGTTAATGAAATTCTCACCGCTGAAGAATGGAAACGACGTTATGAGAAAGAACGTGAAAAAGCGGGTAGATTGAGGTCTCAATTGAGTAAGATTGAGAACGAGCTAAGCCGATGGCGTGGAGGGGAGGCCGTCCCTAATGATGAGCAGATAAATTTAAAAGAGATTGATGTCAGCAGCCTAAGCGAGTCTGTGCAAAACTTGAGTGGCTTGCAATCCTCTTTTCCTGGAGGTTCTTCTACTGCTATGCTACCAATTGGAAACGAAGAAAGAATGAGAATCGAGGAGGAGCACACACGTCTGAATGCTCAGCTCGACGAAAAAGAGGCCGAAATTGACCGTCTCAACTCATGTATCGAAAGACTACAAGTCCAGATGCAAGATCAAGAGACGCTTTTAGGTGTGTTGAAGCGTAACTGCGATGACTCGGAAGCAAAAATGAAGGATATTCTCGCAGATAGTAAGGCTACCAAAGAAGAAAGCAAAGGACTGTTGAATGCCCTGAAAGAAATGGGCGGAATCAACGATGCTATGGAGTCTGAGCTCAATGCTAAAATCAATCAAATCAATAGTCTTAGCCAAGAAGTTACATCAAGATCGATCGCCGTCAATACAATACAAGCAGAACTCGAGCAAACCAAAGAGAGCAACATAGTGCAATTGAAACGTCTTAGTGAAATGTTGACTAATTTCTTGAAAGAATTGAATGAAATTGCCGAAGTGCTTGGGACGCCGCCTGCGTCAACATCAGTAAGTCTAAATCCAAGCGGAACTCAACCCAATAGCGCTCACGAAGTAAACAATAAGCTGGAAGACGAATTCACTGTGGCTAGACTGTACATAAATAAGATGAAGTCGGAGGTCAAGACGCTTGTATCCAAGTGTCAGCAATTAGACAGCTTTAATAGCGAAACTAGTAAGAAACTGCAGTCAACCGAAAGAGAACTAGACGAATTGAAACTAAAGATAACTCAGCATGAAGCTAAGATGTCAAACCTTCAGGCCTCGATGCGTGATATCGAAAACAAGAAGCGAGCTCTCGAGGAGATGGTGGATCAGCTCAATGAAGACAATGCTAAGCTCAAAGCACAAGAAGAGATGCATATAATGACTAGCAAAGAGCGGGAGAAAGAAAAGGATTCTGCCGAACAAATCAAGATTGCTTTAGAGACTCAAATCGAGAAACACCGCGAGTCTCATCAAAAACAATTATCGCTGCTGCGTGATGAAATCGCTGAAAAAGAAGCCGACATCGAGAAATTGAAAGACGCCAACCAGAAGTTCTTACTCGCCCAAGAGAAAAACCAAATTGACCTGGAAAAGTTACGTGAAGAACTTGACGAAAAAACTGCTAAACTGAATGAGCTTTCATTGTCCAACGACCGCATGGAGCAGGCCAAGCAAGATCTCAGGGGCCTGGAAGAAACAGTCGCACGCGAACTGCAAACGCTCAGCAGATTACGTAAGATGTTTGTTAATGACTTGCTAACCCGGGTTAAAAAGTCAGCTGCCGGTGAAGACTCAGATGTTGGTGGATCTCAGATACAACAAGAGAAGATACTATTCCTCGAGAACAACCTTGATAAATTGACGTCCGTCCACAAGCAGCTCGTGAGAGACAACTCTGACTTGCGTGTTGAGAAGCCAAGACTTCAAAAGCATCTACAAAAGACTTTGGAAAGAGTGAAAGCTTTAGAGGATGAGCTTCGTGAAACCAAAGAGAAAGCCGCGGAAGATCGTCGGCGTTACCAAGCAGAGGTAGAACGCATAAATGTTCTCAAAGAAGGAATGAAGCGTGGCAATCTCATGGCCAATAGGAATGCTGCTCAAATTGCAAAACCAATCCGAGCCGGCCAGCCAGCCATTGTGCACCGGCCTGTGGTGAACCCAGGTCCTGGAAATTAACGCAACCACAACCAGAACATGTTTCGATTTTATTATATTTTTTAATTTCTGATTTATTATTGTAAAATCATTGTTCAACATATGAACTCCCAACCATCTCATTATCAGTTGAATTTTGACCCCGATCACAAACTTTTGGGGCTTATGTTTTCAACAACGTTTCCATCTTCTTGACCGAAGTAGGCAGCATCGACAATATCGGCAAAGATGCCTGTCTCAAGAACACCTGGAATCAGTTTGATCTTGTCGCTTATCGATGCCCATCCTAAATTATCGCGCAAAATTTTAGTGTCGAATTCCCAATCAAGGATAAAATTACCGTTGTCCGTCACTACGGGTCCCACCTTCTGTTGAGCTTGTCTGAGCTTAATCTTGTCGGTGGGCGATGCGACACCATGGCTCACTAATTTGCACTTGACTAAATTGCACGCCATCGGCATCACTTCGATGGGTACTCCTCGTGACCAATTTTGACCTAAGTGTTTTGAGTTTTTCCTGAAATCAGCAACGACCACAAACTTTTTCGATGAGCTGGCAACTACTTTTTCTTGCGCCAAACAACCACCGCCTCCTTTGATGGCCACCAAATTTCCGTCAACTTCGTCGGCGCCATCGATCGCTAAATCAAGTGTTGGGTGCGAGTCGAGATCGCCGAGGGGTAGACCGTAGTCGATTATGAGCTGTTTCGCCTGATAGGATGAAGGAACACAAGTGATCGTGAGTTTATCGTGTTCCATTCGAGACTTGATGCTTTCTAGAACATGACACATGGTCGATCCACTCCCGATGCCGACCACTGTTTTGGTCTTGACGTACTTGTCTACTACTAGCCGGCATGCCGACAACTTTGCTAACTCAATCTTGTTAGACGTAGACATGAATAAAACTTCACGGTCTTAGTTAAGGTGTATTTTCAGCGAACTGTTAAAAGCATGCTCGAGCAAGGTCGTAGATTCGATATCCTAATAAATCCCGAGTTTTGGTCGTGGTGGGTGCCTACAGCTGCTAGACGGTGACAGGATTTTAGTCCAGTAAAAATAAACGTAGCACAGATGACTGCGTTTAAACTCTGATTTCTTAGCTCCCTTGCCTTCTATGACAAGCATATAACTTTAATTGGGCCATAATGTATCTTTCGGATTAGGCGCGCAAATCGAATCAGTTTTTTCACGTCAATCTAAATTCACGTGCACACAGCGCATGAATAAAATACACACTGTCCCATTCAAACGCGTAGCGTCACATACTGACTCCTCTTCTTCTGTTTTTCCGAACTAGAGTCCTTTTACAATAATGCGAGGCAAGAGCTCGGCGAGTGTGACACATGTTGCCTTCATGCACAGCCGCAAAAAACACGATCAGTCAAATCTTACAAATCATTGGTCGATATTTATTTTTCATGTCCAACTATTAATTTTTCATCATATAATACCAATGGAGCACCAAGAGATCATTTCCACACAGGATGTTCAGAATGACACCGCTAATCATGTTTTCAACATGAGGATGATAAACTTGAACACAGTGTCGCAAGTGACACGAGTAGGCTGCACATCTCGTATGCGTAGCGTATGCGTGCAATCAACCTCTAAGTCCTTGAACACATTAAGACAATTATTACAGCCGAGTCTCAATCAGGAAATTCACGATATCATACAACGATATGTGGACCAGTACTTTCGCCCAGCTGCATTCAATATCCAAATGAACAGAGGCAATCAGCCTGTCTCTGAGCAACACATCAACGCAATCTGTCGCCAAATATTGGAAGAAGCAAAAAAGATGTACTGACTAATTCTAAAACGTGATTTTAAGCACGTTCGCTAAAGTATTTTGATCAATTTTGTTTGCTCGTTTTATTTGCCCCAAAGTATTTTGTTTTTGTTGTTGTTTCCGTTTCCAATGTTGAGTTGAGCCGTTGACGTCATCGTGATGTCTATTCTTCCAACTCAGCACGACACAGGCTCAACTCGACATAGCTCCATCAAATTGGAATTAATATTTAAACGAAAGAACTGGTTTTTTAAGTTGAGGTACTGTGTGCGGCCATCTTGTTTGCGCAATGCGGGCATCATTTCGCCATACTCGACCCACTTTAGAATCTGTTAGGCCGAACGAACAGCACAGTTGAGTCGTAGCTGTTTTTAAATCGACACGTTTCAAGTTTCGATTAAATAGAAATCGGTGTCTGTGTATTTTTTTTCTTTTTGGTTGTTATTCGGTTTTCTTGTTGTCGTTATTATATTTATTACGTGCGTGTTTGTGCGTGTTGTAAGTGCCGACAGTACGTGATTTTTTTCCAAATGTATTAGATTGCGCGTGTAGCTCATCCAATGAGCTCATAGTTTCGATCCCAGTTGAAAACGTTCCTAGATGATCCAACTGGTGACTTAAGCTCATCGATGTGTCGGTCTTAAATGTTTGACGTTTTTAGATGTGTGTGTGTGTGTGTGTGTGTGTGTGTGTATTTTTGTGTGCCTATGTAATTTGACCTTAGCCGCACCTTTAGAAGCGTGTAATCTACCGATCGAGTATAGTGCAATATTTGGATCGATACAGACACAGATCCACTCGCTAATCCCCATTTGGTGGCACCCGTTCTGTTGTTGTTGCTTCAACTTCTATTGAAATTGCCGTATTATTTTAACACGTAACATGTTTCGTACGTACGTATGAACTTGTACAATTGCACAAACGATGTAGTAAACTTTAAGTTACAGGCTCACTTGCCGGGCGAACTCGGCGAATCCCACATGCGTCTATAACTTAGCGCTGCGAGAAAATCTTTCATATCACAATCGTGACTCAAGCCAGAATTGATTAAACAAGTTCGTTTGCTAATATTATTATTTTTTATAAAAGGGCAAAAGAGAAAGAGAGATAGTTAGTTAAACCTATAGCTGTTATTGTCTTGCTTCTTCGTCACTAAAACTACTCTCGGACTTCTAGAGAAAGGAAATAAAGAAGTGTTTGTCCGAAGGTGAAATCAAGTAGAGTGTTATATGAGTTCCAATATACCTCCTTATAAGTGACCTTAACTTTCACTTGTTTATGCATGGATTGTTGTTGTCTTTGTGGCACATTTGAGCTTACTAGTATTGAGAATGGACAGGTAGATTTGAGATGGGGCGACATCTCGCACGCCATCGGTACGCACCGATGGCGGTCTCGTGATGCACGCACTTATTTGCTTGATGACGAGCATTAGTAATGGCAGATCTAGAAGCCCACGGTGATAAACGGCTCTTGTGCCCATCAACTACTCAAAGAGTAGAAATGGCTCATTCAGGTGCACGCGAAGCATTGTTTTTCCCGAGCCTTATTCTCAACTAATGCTCGATTATTGTTCTATGCTTCTACCTCTTTAGTCTAGAAAGTGGCCTCTTGCTCAATTGTGAGCTCCATGCTTGCACTGCAATAACTGAGGGCCTTATTAGTCAACACAGCACACAGTCTGTAGCATTGCAATGCGGTGTGGAAGTCTAATGTGGGTAATGACAACTATGATAGTGCGTAACGGCAGCCATAGAGGGTCCGAGCCAACACTCGTACCGTAGTCGCTCGTACTTGTGACGTTACACTAGTAAGCACTCATTCATTTGTTGGCAACATTTCACCAACGTTGATGCGTAGATGTTGCCAAGTAAGGTTGCCAAGGCACACTTATTGCCAATGGGTTGTCTGTCTATCTGCTTATCTATCTATGTGCAAAATCTATTGTATATGTTTGAGCGCAATCTAGTTTGAATAGATGCGTGCCGCAAGAGGCTCGTGAGAGTCCACTTGCTCGTTTGTTTGCACGCATAAAAGTAGAGCCAGCATTCGACAAACTTGTTGGTGAGGTGAAGATCCAATCACCATAATTGATAAACTGAAACTCACTCGTGACCCATTATTTTGACTTTCTAAACTGAACAAATAGTGCTTGAGTATTGTGCTCATTTACTCGCACGCAAGGCCATAAATCCAAATCTCAAATGACATGCTGCCTGTTCACTGATTTATATTAGATATCACGCAATAACGCGGAAGCGAACGTACGTAGTCCTAACGTCTGGCATCTGATACATATATATAGACACAACCGACATGGATATATATTCGGTTCATTGAATAAGTCAACACTAAATCACAGCTCAACTCACCGTTTGTTTGCTAACAAGTTGGACAATGTGCCCAATTGATTTCGGTAGCGCAAATTGTTCAGGCGCCCATCCTCGGTGATGACGTTATCGAAGACCCTGTGTAGGTTATATTTTGAATCGAATAGAGTTAATAGTCTTCAAGGGTTAATTTATGAACTGAACAACCAACTTCTTCATCAACTACACAAATGTGTGTTTCACACTGTACAATACTGACCTGCCGAACATTGGGTTTATCGGTGTTTCCGGTGATGCCACCCTCTCGTCGTTGAAAACTGCCGGGTATTCAGACGGCGATGGCGCCAAATATGAGCGTATCATCGTGGGCTCGTTGTTGCTGGCAAGCTTGGCCATGTCGCGTTCACGAGCACGCGAACGAGATTCGTGATCATGGTACCAGTCATGATATTGGTTCATGCGAGCGGCACTACGTCCAACTCGATTCATGTCGTCGTTGTTTGGCATTTCGACGTCGAACGAACTGAAATCGCTTGGCAACTCATGGTCACGTTCGTCATGGCCTCCCGTATTTAATGAGCTTCCGAATGTGGGTGCCACCAATATGACAGCTACAATGGTCAACGCCACAACACTCAAAAATCGGCAACCCCAACGCATTCGCTGCATCTTCTTGTCTCGCTTTGTTTCCTTCCTCGGAGTGTTTCTTGCATAAAAATCAATCTTCTTTAACTTGAATAATCTTTTTCTTGTGATGCCGTAAACCTTAATGCCTAACTTTGTTCGAATGTCGTGCGCGAATGGTTATTTATTCTTAATTGTTACAAATTAGTTCAGTTAAGTTCTGAGATGACATATCTTAAAATCAACTTTGTCTTTTGAAATAACTCACTGAATTGAAATCTGATGTGCAGAGGATTTATCAATTGCCGGTCTGCACTCAACTCACAAGTGATGGCGTCAAGCTATCTCACTAGCTCGAACGAACGTCGCTACCACGAGCTGGCCAATCCGTGGCGAACTGAGATTGCGCAGTCAATTCGGTCAATGTTGAGATGCAATATTATTCATAGCAAGCTCTATCATATTGTACGTGCTCTCTAGACAGCTAAACCCTTGTCAGAGTTTACGACGACGGTGTCCAACGCTATTCGTTAGACTCATATGAAGGAGCAGTTATTTTTACCCTGTGTGGGGCCCTTCATTTCGAGGCCGGGGAAAACCGGAAAAAGTGATATAAAGCAACCGCATATAATTATATTTTTCAATTGTCCAATCCGAAACTCAATTGGTCTCTGTTCTTGTCTCTTATTGTCTCGATCGAATTTCTCTATTTCTTTATTGTTCCGAATGTTGCTTTAATTTGAGTAAGAGTATTATAGATAACACTCTAACGTACCAAATGTTAGTACATGATTACGGCCGGTGAACATTTCGGTTTCTGTATCTAGTTTCAAATGAGACAAATAGAATATAAAGAGGCGACAGTGAGGTCATCTCAATATGTCGATTCATATTCAATTCATTGTTTACAACGATTTGCATTGAATGTCGCTTCAGAACACACACGAGATTACCGCTGACGACAGACAAATGAATGCAACACGGCTGGATTCGAGCGACGCTGCAAGATCTGAAGTTTCAATAGTGATCAGCTGCTTGCAGTTTTCGAGGCAGTGCTATCGTTTATCTGCGTGTATTCGCATATTACCTTTTCATCAACTCGGATACTGGCATTTATTAGAAATGCTCTCTCTCTCTCTCTCTAGAAATGAATTGACAAACAATCAATAACCATCCAGATTGGTCGTTGTGGTACATTATTTTCATTAAATATATTATTGCTTTTTAGTTTAAGAGGCACATCAACATCGATCGACTAAGCATGGAAGTCGCAACCAAACCACAAATGTCAAGCCGTCAGAGTGAAACGTCATTGCGTTCGAATGAATCAGAGGAGCCAGAACAGATGAGAAAATTGTTCATTGGCGGCTTAGACTTTAGAACCACCGAGGATACATTGCGCGCCCATTTTGGACAATGGGGTGAAGTGGTCGATTGTGTTGTATTGCGTGATCCTGTAACGAAGCGTAGTCGCGGATTTGGTTTTGTCACATATTCTAAATCGTTCATGGTCGACGACGTCCAAACACGTCGACCCCACATAGTTGACGGTCGCGAAGTGGAACCCAAACGTGCCGTACCTCGTGAGGTAAGTACATTAGTAGCAATCATTAGATGTTAACAACTATTTTCACACGTGTACATATAAACACGTAAATACCCATTGACAATCACACACATACACGTACACATATGTAAACTTATCTACTATCTTTACGTAGGAAACGGGAAAGCCAGAGACACAGGCCACAGTAAAGAAGATATTTTTGGGTGGACTTAGAGATGATATTGAGGAATCAGACTTGAAAGAATATTTCACGAAGTACGGCAACATTGTTAGCGTAGATATCGTGACTGAGAAAGAAACCGGAAAGAAGCGAGGCTTTGCATTTGTCGAATTCGACGATTACGATCCAGTCGATAAGATAGTTTGTGAGTTTAATTAATATATCATAATATAACAGCCATAGTTGATAGAGCCCACAGTTGACCAGAATCTATTGATTGTAGATGAGGGCCCAACAAATTCATTCCCGTATATTCCTAGTTTTTGAATAGCACACATAATTAATCTTTTTGATAATCACTTCAACTCTACGTTACTGTTTATAGTGAAAAAGCACCACACGATAAAGGAAAAAAAGGTTGAAGTTAAAAAAGCCATACCCAAGGCCGACATGGACGTATTGAAACGTCGCTCAGACACTCGTGGATTAGGTCCAGGAGCTGGTCGACCCGGACCATATATGCCCCGAAACTCTGCTGTTTGGGACAGTCCGTCCTACGGAATGAGCCCCTCAGGAGGTTATCCGCCTGCTTATGGAAATCAAGCCGCATTTCCTTACCAACAAGGCTATCCAGCTAACTATGGTGCTGGATGGACAGGTGGAAGCGCGGCAGCTTACGGAACCTACGGTGGCAGTCGTGGTTACGGAGGAGGAAACTATAATCGTAACTACAGCCAATGGGCCAATGAGTACCCGGCATATCCGCCCAATGGAGGCTACTCGGCTTCTCAAGGAGGAGGCGGCCCAATCAGGGTACATCATCATCAGCATCGCAGTTCTGGACCATACGGTTAGTGCATTGAAACTTTCTCAAATATCTATCTGTGATTGCTCAGCCAATCGAGAAAAAACTAACCCGTACATTCTGATGCAATCTTAAATTTTGATTAATCAGGAGGATATAGCGCACATAACGCGAAGTATTAACTAAGCATGCGTATCTAATAATCTGAAACGAATCTTGCGAAGACGAGCACCTTCAAGTAGCCACCACTTGATTGTTGCGATGTCACATTCCAGCGACAAAAATCACTGGACATGAATTTGACTATATAATTTAAGTTTCCGAATGACCCTGAAATTTATCACAGAGTCTTAATAAACACAAATCGTCGACTGCGCATTATGCTAGCTTATGAGCCAGAAGTTGATTGGCTTATTTTATTTTTCTAATTTCTGTAACCTATCTGAATGTTCGTCTTGAGCAGCAATCATCTTTTTCGTTGCTCCTTTAGTAGACTGCATCCTATGATTTTTCATCTCTGTGTCTCTCTTTGATTGTTTATCCACCCCATCATTTGCATATTGTATTCTGGGCAACTGAACATAGCTGAGAGCGATTTTGTCGACATTTTCTTGATCACCTATTTAATTGTTAAGAGGCAAATGCGATTCACAATAAGCTAGATGTTCGACCAACCGATCGAGTTCTTCGTAATCCATGCTGTCACTAATCACTAAACGTATTGATGGCCTGATTGGTGTGATTTCCTGATCAGGGATGGTTTGTGCTATTGTAATTGCTAAGCCAAACCTCTCAAAAGCCAAACGACATAAACTGTTGAGTGTTCTAACATCATCACCATGAGTATTTACCAAGTGTTTGATGGGAGATATCGAACTTGATACACATTTGAGCTTCTTGAGTTTTCCTAGAGCATCATGGACATATTTGAACTTACTCCAAGCTGAGCTTCGCAACTCTTCACCATCTTTGATCATCTTTAGAGTCTCGCGAGCTACTTGAGCTTGAAAGGGTGGCAATGATGCCGAGAAACAATAACCTAAGCCAGCTAATCGCTGATGATTGACTATATATGAGGAACCGGCACAGAAGCCACCAAAGGAACAGAATGTAGTCTCAAGTGATGCCATCACCATGTCTATGTCGTTTATATCAACATTGTAGTGTTCGCTGATACCACGTCCATTTGTTCCAAGAATGCCAATCGAGTATGATTCATCAATGAATAAACGCACTTTGTATCGTTTCTTGAGTTCGATATATTCTGGCAGTGGACTTAAGCAGCCAGTCTTGGCGTAAATGCCTTCGACAATGAGGAAGCGACGCACCAGTTTTGCTTTTTTACTATTCTGGCGTTCACATTCATTTTGCTCGGCCATTAATTGAGCCAAATGCTGAGCATCGTTGTGACGAAATTTTTTCACAATGCTACGCGAGGCAACAAGGCCCTGCTGAATTGCAAAGTTGCATTGCTCGTCTACAAACACAACATCATCTGTTTTTGCGTAAGCTGGAATTGCTGAAGCTATAGTGGTAAATCCGAACGAGTATAGAATGGCTTCTTGTGTGCACATGAATTCAGCAAGCTCTTTTTCGAGCATCAGGTGGACATCAATAGTTCCATAGAACCCCCGCGGTCCGCAAGAGCCAACACCATATTTACGAAGCGCTCTGATGGCCTCAATTTCAACCTTCTTACTATTGGCAAACCCTAGATAATCATGGCACGCGAAGTTGAGACAACTCTTTCCATTGATCACAATATTCTTAACAGATTTCGATGAAACAATCTGTGGTCGATCTACCTCCTTATCTGAATTCTTATCAGGCACCAATGGGTCGGGCGTCCAGGAGGCTAATATCGTTTCTAATTCATCTGTGGAATCCATATCGAACAATTAGGAGCGACCTTGGGTGTTCAATAATTCATTAGTAAGGTAGCATTCACCTGCCGGTTAGTGATCCACCTTGATTGTTACCGAGTTGAGCTGACTATTGATTCGATGATAATTTCCATCCTGCAGGCATTGCTCGACAGACACTTTGCAGTGCAAGTTTGCGCAGCGCGATCGTCGCGCAACCAGGAATCGCCTAAGCCAGAATGTAGCGCGTGTACTCGCCACTTACTGTTGAATCCAGCCAGCTAAGTGTGCGCAATGTGTGAATTCAACAAGGCTTGAGTGAACAAGCCAACTCCAAGGACGCTTGGATCCAACAAGAGTTGTTTACAAGTTAGGTGGATGAACAGAATAACGTACAGTGTCGCATGCAATGTGCATGAGTGTGTGTGTGCGTATGTATGTATGTTTCTGTTACTAACACTTGTTGTACTTTACATGAAGTTTAAGTGCGTTGCATTTGATTCCACAACGTCCCTGTGTTCCGTTTGCAGGCCTCAACATTTCATACAATTCGCAATGCTGTCCTTTGTGTTCTAAAGAGAAACAAATGAAACCAACGGCTAAAAGAATACGCGAGAATATTGCGTAATATGTTCGTCAGAATTCATGATCACTCTTGAAGCTCTTTGGCTCACCCTTCTGTTCCATCGATGCACAATAATAACGTTTCGCTCGATTTGATTTTATCCATTCGATTGAATTCTATGCAACCATGTTTACAAACAAATGCGTCCATCATTAACTGCTAACTGAGTGTCCAATTTTTGAAATAGAAACATGATATCTTCATAAGCATCATACACACCAATTGAAAATCAAAACATTCGTACGACACCAATGTTTCGCCGACTATTGTCTCAGCCGGTGTTGAGTAGCCTTCGTCAAGGTTCTCATGCCAGAGTTGATAATATCACCGGACCACGTAACGCGAACAACTCATTTGTACTCGTTAGCAAGCCCGTTCATCACAATATCTTTGTTCATCAAAGCAAAACTTTTGCCACAATGACCATAAATAACAAGTGTGATTTTGATCGCACTAGACCACTCAATAACCATGAATCAGTGAATAAAAACCCTCTCACTTTGTTTGATCGCAAGTTCTCCACGTCTTTGATTTGTGAGAGTTCGACGAGTCATGAAAAGCGCGCTGCATGGTCACCTACAGTTACTTGTTCCGCCTACGATCAAAGGGATTTACCACACTTGCCGGTACCTGAAGTGGATCAAACAATGAACAAGCTGAAAGATGTCGTCTTACCGTTCGCTATGAACAGTTTCGAGCTCGCCGATACCTTGCATCTTATCGATCGGTTTGGAAAATTTATTGCACCAAAGCTGACTATACTGTTGCGCAATAAGGCTCTCCAAACGCAGAACTGGTGTACTCACGACTGGTGGACTAGCGAGACCTATTTGCGATCGCGAGATCCATTGGTAGCAGGCACATCGCCTGGTATGATCTATCCTCGTTGTCCACCGACAAACGGCAATCGTCGTACACTTAATGTTTTTGTGGGTAAATTGGTGTCAGCATTCATGGACTTCAAACATGAGATAGACACTAGCGGTACGATTCCAACCGAAGTGCGTCAAAATGGTCTATGTCACGAACAATACATGAGATTGTTCGGTACAACTCGCATTCCGCAAACAAATATTGACAATTTGATTACGAGACATTCTGACGATCAAACATTCAAAATAGTGATATCGTTCAAGAACAATTTCTACGAGTTGAATTTAACCGATGTCATTGATTCGCGCTTTGCACGGGAGCGAGTTGACATTGTGAGCCAGGCAATTGACAAGATTGTCAACAACGAGTTACACTCTAATGAAAACAAGAACATCCCGGTCGGTGTATTGACGGCCTCGAACAGAGACCTGTGGGCTAATGCCTACAAACTATTGAATGAAGAGGCTTTGAACTCTATTAACGATTCACAATTTGTGTTATGTCTCGATACGATCGATTGTGACGCAGCTCATATCCAGCAGATGCTAACCGGTCCGGATCAACGTGAATTTCAGCGCCGAATTGGAGCTCAAGTTCTGCATAGTGACATCGCCAACATTGGCAATCGTTGGTTCGATAAGACGCTGCAATTGATTATAGTAGCCGATACTAACGTTGAGCATTTAATCGGCGCTGGCATAAACTACGAACACAGTCTAACAGAGGGCATACCAATAGCGTCACTATTGGATTATTCGTTTAAAAAAGTATCCACATCATCCCAATCTTCGTTCACTGACGATAAAGAGAACGAGTTGCAGTTGAGTTTTAACACAATATCATTGAAGCCGTTAGAGTTCGCTAAAAACGATACAGAGTTGATTCAATTGCGCCAATATGTTCAAGAAGCTCGTCAAAATTTTATCACTCTCATCGATCAACTTGAATTGGACGTGCTTAATTTCACTGAGTATGGCAAAAATCTCATCAAGTCGTGGCACATGTCACCCGATTCATGGATACAGGTAGCATTATCGTGGGCTTACTACCGTCTCAATCGTCGAATGGGAGCTTGTTATGAGTCGGCTAGTGTCAGAAAATTTTCTCACGGCCGCACCGAGACAATACGTAGTCTCACTAATGACGTGGCACAATTTTGCACCAATCCCAACTACGAGACTTTGCTGACGGCTGTACGTTCACACAAACAGTACTCAGTCGATGCAACCAATGGTTTAGGTGTTGACAGAGTCTTGATGGCATATCGTATGATATTAAGCGAATTACGAGCCGGAACGTGGCAATGGGGATTTGATGGTGTTGAAAATGCTGAACAATTGTTCAATGAACGTGATCAAGCAACCATATCGGCGTTTTTCAACAACGAACTCATCCGACGCTCAAAGAGATTTGCTCTGTCCACGTCACAAGTGGGTTCAATCTATCCACATGTATTTATGATCTACGGACCGTTCGTTGCTGATGGATACGCTTGTTGTTACAATCCTACAGTCAATCAGATAACTCTAGCCTTTACGGCAAACTCAAATAATGCTATATACACGAGTGACGTTGGAAAATATCGTGATTCCGTAGAACGTTGTTTGCATGATATGAAGGGCATGGTCGAGAGTCACCACCAATCAACTAAAAGTAAACTATGAGAATTTATGTATCACACATTATGGCGTGAATAAAAGAAGATGATAAACATCTCCGTATTGGAGGATCTGCTGATGAATTATCCTTGTTTAACGATGTGTGAGCTAAATGATTGAAGATTCTCTATAGGTAGGGTGTTGAAAATCCATTAAAAGCCGCCTAGTTTTAGCTGTGCCACGATCGGGACACTATATTCAGACAATTGTGATGCTTTATCGTTGTTCGTAATAGATAAATCTATGAATTTACGTATAGTGCAAAGTGAAAGTCATTTGTCTTACTTTGATGCTATATATTTTTTTTGATTTCCATGGCCATGGTCATTAACCCTTTCAATGTTAACGTGAGACACTGTGCAATTTCAATGTCATGTGTGTGTGACGACACTGTTTGCTTTATATCACGCGGCCAAGTGAATTGCGTGTACGCATGCGCTAGCACAGCATCAAACGTCAAGGCAATATTTCACTTGACCTTTCTCTGCAACCAACCTCTGGCTTCGATGTCTAACTAAGATAATCGAAAGCGCTGACACGACAGAAAGACAAGGTGTAAGTAAAGTTAGGGGAAAAAACATACACTGGAACCAAAGTGCAAACAATAAACGGTCTAGACTACGAATTGTTGGACATTGGTCCATCAAGGGTACTGAAGAATTGTAGGGAACGCCACCACCATGGCAACAGCCACAGCCTCTAATACGGCCACTACGTCTGCTACAGCATCCATGACGCCATCTATCGTCATGGGTACTGGAACGAACACTAGCAATAATAATAAGACTGCAGCACCTCAATTTGGTTCAGTGGTCTCCCCACTGTCCGCCGGTATGGACTGTCTGGGTATTGACAGCTTGGCAGCCGCGTCAGGTGTCATCGATTGCCTTGGCATTGACGGTATTTCGAATGCCATGTCGCCGGGTAATGTCAACAATGAAGGGACTTCGCCCACCCAATCGAGTCAGTCTCCTAACTATCCGCCCAATCATCCCTTGAGTGGCTCTAAACATGTTTGTTCAATTTGTGGCGATCAAGCTAGCGGCAAACATTATGGAGTTTACAGGTGAGACAACTCATCGATTTGTCAGAACTCACAGTAGATCGCTGTCTTATTGCGATTGAAAACTTAACATTTATTTTCATTCTTCCTGTATTTATTGTTCTTTGGTTACAGTTGTGAGGGTTGCAAAGGTTTTTTCAAAAGGACAGTGAGAAAAAATTTGACTTATTCTTGTCGAGAGTCTAGAAACTGCGTCATCGATAAGCGTCAACGAAATAGATGTCAGTACTGTCGTTACCAAAAATGTCTCCGAGTCGGTATGAAACGCGAAGCTGTCCAAGAAGAGCGACAGCGTGCCGAAGACAAGGCCAACGGTTTGGTCGAAAGCACCAGCAATACGCACAACGACATTCACATTGATAAAACTGTTGATACCGACCATAAATTAGGACGTTTTTCCGACGTTGAACTTAACAAGATTGCGCATCAACCACAGACTATTGATCCACATCTGGCTATCAGATGTACGGCACAACAACAGATAAACCGATTGATTGAGTGGGCAAAAATGAAGTTTGCCGAAGCACCCAAGCTTGCAGATCTCCTCATCGAAGACAGGGTCACATTATTAAAAACGAATTGGAACGAACTCATGATTGCCGAAATGGCATTCCAGTCGGTGGATACGCTCGACGAGCGTGGATTGTATTTGGGCCAAGGCATTGTCGTACATCGAGACCAGGCACATGAATTAGGCGTTAGCTCAATGTTTGATCGTATTTTGTCTGAAATTGTTGCCAAAATGCAAACAATGAAAATTGACAAATCCGAGCTTGACTGCTTGCGTGCAATAATACTCTTCAATCCAGGTAAGTCTGTCAAAAATTTTTCAAAGTTGACGAGCTAGGTTTTTTGTTTTAGTTCACTAACACAACAAGTGAAAATTTTCTGTCTCACAGAAACCAATGGATTAAAATCAAGTCAAAGCATCGAGAAGATTCGAGAAAGCGTTTTTCGATCTCTTCAATCGTATTGCCTCAAATACAAGAGCGACCAGATCATTCGGTATGGCAAGCTATTGTTTCGTTTGCCTGATCTCCGAAGCATAGGACTGAAATGCGACGAGCCCCACATCTTTACAAGTTTGTGTTGCCTTAATGGAAACTTTGACTCTTTTCTATTGTCAGCACTCAAATCAAACTCTTGAGAGAGAATTCCTCCCATGGCCTAAGAACCACTCACCTTTGCCCTTTCAAATTTGTGTGGTTATATCGATTGTTCCTGTGAATTTTTTATAACCACGCATTGCAGCATCGCATCGTGCTACTTTCATCATGTATTATAAAACTCGCACGCCTTGTGTTTGAGACTATCTAACCATATTGGACCGATCCACCGCACTATCGACCTTCCTGTACTCTGTATACGTTTCAGAAAATAATAGCTCGTCCTGAAGAATGAATTCTAACTCACCTAAACAACTACACGAGTTGTTATTTTATTATTATTATTATTATTACTATTATTATTGCTGTAACACCAGTTGGGCGCGCAAGTCACCACGAGACCTGAGCCAAAGCAAGCTTAAAAGTAGCTGACGTCTCAAATTTTATCGAAACTAAAATATCTTTGCAATATCAAAATGAATTGTCTTATAGTTATATATAAAATATATTTAAACCAATTGTAAGCTAATTTCAATAAAAATGCCTGTCCAAATGTGAAAGGGACTTGGAAACGACTCCATCTTAACTGAGCATATTTTTAGCGAAGTCCATCAAGTTTGGGAGCATGTTGATTCCCGTCTGAATCCAATGTTACAATGTATTTTTAATTATGATCATTACACGAATAAATTAATGACATCCTCCGCATGAGTCTGATATAAGTCAATCTTGTCCATAAGTATCATCGACTTGAATAGGTAGCAGGTCTCCCTGTTGACATACTTGAGCTGTTTTGTACATACTTTTTCCATATTTACAGGCAGTACAAACTAGCTCGGCCAGGTTTCCATTAGGACAGCACAACTTGTGAGTAACTTTACGTGCAGATCGCCGCCGAGGTTCAACAATCCGAGGCCATCTCATTTGAGGTTCACAGAGCTGGCTACCCGTCGTCAGAGATGGATGTGGACCTTTTCTTAGCACTACAAAAGAGAAATATTCTTTGGTATTTCCGCCTTTAGGAGCACCAATTTCCAACGGTTCAAAATTTGCCTGAAATGAGCACGAGTCGGCGTGTCGCTTTCTTGACATTGATAATCTTGGACAAGTGAATTCGTGTGGACATGGAGCAAGCACGTGGGATCCAGGCAAGAATAAATTAGTATGCATCGTCATTTCACCGCTTGGATGAATTTTTCTGGCTATGTCGTGTCCACTCATGTCTAGAACTAAATGTCGAGCCTCTGCAACACTGCTGAATCCTCCTTTTGTTCCTCGCTCGATGAGGACCAACAAGTTCTTTGTCTTGCGCCATAAATTTTCAATTATATTGACACGCGTCTCAAAACCCGGCAAATCGAGAAGAGAGTATGCGCAAACAACCATATCATACTTGACAAGATGTGACGTTGGAAGATAATTCCTGAAAAATACACCAGGCGTAGAGTCACCATGCTCTTTGCCTCCTCGCAATAGAAATTCGGCCAATTCGCACTGATCTTTTGATATGTCCACATTCAGAAACTCATTGGTGACATTAGGCCACGTGTCGTTGACAGCCCACATGGTTGTTCCCATGCCCGACCCGAAATCCATCACCGATAGTGGTTGAAAGTTGGGATCTGATTTTTGTATTTCCACCATAACGGTTCGTATGCCAGCATAATTTGGGGCTAGTCTTGCAGCCATATACATAGCTGATGTGTATTCGTCGTACTCTATGTAATGCCAATCGCGACGTCTTCTTTGAAGCTTGGCTTCGACGATCTTTTTGAGCTCACAATGCGCTATAATTCGATCTTCATCGTATTCACTCTCCCAATATCGCTTCAGATATGCGTCGCCCATATCTCGAGCTTCAATCTCCCCTTTAATCTCAGCTATTTTTGTTTTTATGCTTAATTTGTCGTCAGGCACTTTGTATTTGGCTAGGGCTTTGGCCATCTCTGATACATCTTTACGGAACTCCTTAGATCCATACTTCTTAATGACTTTACCGGCGGCTGCTTCTAGTTTGACAGGCAGCTCTACTAAGCCGTATTTTCGAATGAATGGAAATGATCTGACCCTTGCTCCATCATGTTCCAGTTGTGATGAAACTCGCTCGTCAAGTTTTGGCTTAACCCGACCCATGTGGATATATCGCGTATATCCATTGCTGAATTGTTCAACATTTATGCGGCTCAGTGGATGAGTAGTAACAGAAAAGATATTTTTGCTTTTAGCTAACATTGATTAGCCTGGAGTATCATGAGAAAAGATACACGAGTCTAGTGAATTTTGATAGTTTTATTAAACGCGTGGGCCATGTGCAGAAAAACACCATAGTAAACAATTAATGCAGATAACAGGCGATAGCCTGCGTTGGCAGGCACGGATGATCGGCGTTGCTGCTATTAGCGGGCCGCCTCTCCGACACGGGTTCTTCATTTGGGAGTTCATGATTCTAGTAGCTTCAAGTTGGCAGAGCGGGTTAAACCCTAAAATATGTTACACCAAAATGTAATCACTGACAACGCGTTTTGGTTGGCGCGTCGTGTGCGGCAAAAATAATTTTAACTTCGGCCGTGGATTCATCAAATCGATTTCCTACACATTTGTGCCATTATTACATGATTTCACTCTACTTGAATCTTGCCATATGTTCATTCATTTCATTTTGTGACGCCGTGCCGTGCACATGTTGTGCACAACAGGATGCGTGCACTTGGCGTCTCGTGCACATGTGGCACATCTGGGAATGATTCGCACATGTGCACACGTTGTAAATTCTTTGTTTGGCTAACTTGACGCTACTATTGTACTTCTACTGATGTTGTCGACAATCTTGGCGACTCATCTAACATGTGGCCGGATACACATGCTCACCCTCTTTATGACTTGTCATGTTTATGCTTGGAAACATGAAGAGCTGTTTATCTAGGAACATGCTGCTATCAATCAACACACACTTGTACTTCGACACTTGAAGTAGACGCATCTTGTGCGAGTCCTCATTAAATTCATATCAGCCAAAATTTTTCATAATTTCATATACAAGTTTTCACCTTTCTTTAGTGTATCATCTTTATTAGTTAACTCTGCATCAAAATAGTAAAGCCGCGAGCGTTCCTCACGCTTCCACAACACACAAAACACAGTATCCCCGTTCGGGACGGTGCACAGATTGTTCACAACTGTTCACATTCGTTATTACTCTCTCGTGGCTTTACAATTTTGCATTGGTCAAAAGTACTAACGTCGACCTGGACTTGTGTGGTCACACAATTTCCAAGTAAATTTTAATGTGGGATGGCAACAACTCTACTCTTGTCACAAAAATCCGGACAGGCAGACGGTCACTCTGATTTTAGATACCTAGTTCGGTTAAACCTGCCAAGTAGGAGAGTCAGGTTCAAAACGCAGTCGAAGTCGCACACTTATATGGAACACCCTCCAGACATTTCTAATCCCTATAAACTATTTTTATCATATGTTCAAAATACTTGTCACAAACTAGGGTATCTCCAATGCCTATTTGATTTGTCACCACAATTTAGTTCGGATTAACACACACTTTACAATGTCGCAAGACTCTGCGTTTGTTAACTCCGTGCTCCAAGCATATTCAGACATAGTAAAAAATTTGAGCACTTTGCGACCCGAGCCTCCCAAACCGATTGTGAAATTATCCTACGAAGAAATAGCCCAGCAGGACAGAGATGTGGATGCACAGGACGACGAACTCGGTCAAGCCGAGACTTATGCAGAGTACATGCCGAGTAAATTAAAGATTGGCCTGAGACACCCCGATCCCGTGGTCGAGACAAGCTCACTCGCAACTGTGATACCTCCAGACATAACATATCGGTTGAATCTGCCGAAAAAAGTGGTGGACAATGGCTTACTTTCTGCCTTACAATTAGAGGCCGTCGTATATGCCAGTCAGCAGCACGAACGCATTCTACCCGATAAAAAAACAAGGGCAGGTTTTTTGGTGGGCGATGGAGCTGGTGTTGGAAAAGGTCGCACTATCGCCGGCATAATATATGAAAATTGGTTGCTTGGTAGAAGAAAGGCTGTCTGGCTCAGTGTTTCAACCGATCTCAAGTTTGATTCTGAACGTGATCTCAAAGATATAGGTGCTGGTGATATTCCAGTCTATTTACTAGGAAAATTTATTTATGGTCGCAGAATCAGTTCATATGACAATGGCAGCGTACGTGAAGGGGTGATATTTTCAACGTATGCAGGCCTAATCAGTGAATCTCAAACCATATCGGGACCTTTAAAATCACGTTTAGGACAATTGTTGCAATGGCTAGGTGCAGATTTCGATGGATGTATTATATTCGATGAATGCCATAAAGCGAAAAATATCTGTCCAGTCGGTAAGGGCAAGCCTAGCAAGACAGCTCAATATGCGCTCGACATACAAGGTAAGCTGTCATTTGCAGCACTTTTAAGTAGATTATCTGGTGAATTTTACTCTGTTGAGTTGATTAATCTCACTATTGACATCTATTCAATATAAATTCAGCCAAATTGCCAAATGCTAGGGTTGTATATGCCTCAGCTACTGGCGCAAGTGAACCCAGGAACCTTGGTTACATGACAAGACTTGGTATATGGGGACCGGGAACTCCATTCAAAACATTCAATGACTTCTGTCTTTCTATTGAACGTAGAGGTGTCGGTGCGATGGAACTGGTTGCCGTAGATCTCAAAATGAAAGGAGCATACATGGCTCGTCAGCTTAGCTTTCAAGGTGTCACTTTCACAATTGAGAAGGTACCATTGACCCAAGAATACATTGATATTTATAACCAAAGTGTTGACCTCTGGGTAGACGCTAAAATCAAATTTGACAGGGCGATTGAACTTTTTCAGCCTACACCTCATGAGAAGAAACAGATTTGGACACAATTCTGGTCAGCTCACCAGCGTTTCTTTAAATACTTATGTATAGGAGCAAAGGTTCCACATGTGGTTGAGCACACACTCGAAGCCGTCAAGGAAGGAAAATGTGCTGTGATCGGACTACAATCTACAGGTGAAGCGAAAACTTTGGAGTACATCGAAGAATGCGGCGATGTCAACGACTTTATATCGACCGCGAGAGCCGTTTTTGAGTCTCTCATTGAGCACTATTTTCCCGCTCCAGACCGCAAGACTATAGCGGCTCCAGAAGAAATCTCGATACAATCTTCAGATGACGATGAAGAATGGGAATCGTGTAAAAAACGGAACCAAGAAAAACTCGCTAAAGATCAAGAGCTCGTTTCCTTTATAAAGGGGGCGCAACAAGTTCCTTCTGGTCGCTCGATGCGGGCTCGGAGGCGAGCCGGAATAAAGGCCCAAAAAAAGGCTAAAGTTATGATGGAAATCGTGGAATCAACTGAGAGCAGCGACACTGACACAATCTGCTCCGATTCCAGAAGCTCGAAATCATCTGTTTTTGAACTTTCATCTAAGGAAACAGATGACCGCACCGAAACGTTGAGTGACTCGTCTAGTACGACCGAAACTGAAAGTACTGATTCTAGTGAGGATGAGCGAGGAAAAAGGAAGCGTAGAAATCCGTTTGAGGCTCGCTTCCGAGCTCTCAAAAAAGAGGCCAAAAAAAAGAAAAACTCGCGCGCCATACCAAAATCGCGCGTTGTCGACGATTCAGATGCAACTGATGTTAGTGACAGCGTGACTTCCCCTAAGTCGATACATGAGCACACTGATGCTAAAATCGAAGTGGGCTCCCATTTACCAGAAGTGATAGTCATATCTCCTAACGAAGATTCAGCTCTCCCGGCTAAGAAAGATACAGAAGATGAAGAAGATCCAAGAGAAAAATTATCTCGATTGGCCGACGAACTTGAATTCATGAAGAACGCTCTGGTGGAATCTATCAGAAAATTGGGCCCTAAACTACCGAACAACACGTTAGATGAACTGATAGAAAAGTTAGGTGGATCAGCTAGAGTAGCGGAAATGACAGGCCGAAAGGGTCGTATAGTTTCGGCCACAGACGGCACAGTAAATTATCAATGCCGCAACGAGTCAGATGTGTCGTTGGAAATGTTAAACATCGCCGAAAAGAATCGTTTCATGGATGATGAGAAGCAAATAGCCATTATATCTGAAGCGGCTAGCTCGGGGATTTCTCTCCATGCCGACCGTCGAGTTAAGAATACCCGACGTCGGGTTCATTTGACAATCGAGTTACCTTGGTCGGCCGATCGCGCCATTCAACAATTTGGACGTACACACCGGTCCAATCAAACAAGTGCACCAGAATATGTTTTCTTGATATCAGACCTCGCCGGAGAACAAAGATTTGCGTCCATTGTCGCTAAACGACTCGAGAGTCTCGGGGCACTGACTCACGGCGATCGTCGAGCCACCAGTGAATCAAGAGATCTAAGTCAATTCAACATAATTAACAAGTATGGCCGCGAGGCTCTTGATACGATGTTGAAGGCAATCATGTTCCGCGACTACAGATCCACATATGTGCCACCTAACTATCCAGCAGGAAGAGATTTTTTCGAGGACGCGCGGCATGCGCTCGTAGGTGCCGGCCTTGCGACGATGAAAAATAATTTCCTAAGTCTCGAAAAAGAAGCTTCCAATACTACCAGATTCATGAATAGACTACTCGGAATGCGCGTTGAAGTGCAGAATGCTCTCTTTGCTTACTTCATGACTTCTATGGAGCGAGCCATTTCCATGGCTAAACGTATGGGTCGTTACGATCCTGGTATAATGGATCTCAACGATGACCACGGCAAAGTTAAATGTGGCCAGCCCGAGGTATACTATCTCAAATGCAGTGATAGCACTGTAAAGTGTGAACTTTTGCATTTATACGTTGAGCGGGGCTTATCATGGTCCGAAGTGCGTGCGCTTTATGATATAAGTAACAAGTCAGGCGATGAGGGCTTCTACATTGTTAACAACTCTGCCGTGGGCTCGACAACCATCTTTTTGGCTTTAAGAGAGCCAACAGAAACGACATCAAGGACCAAACAGATCTTTCGCATATACAAGCCTAATACAGGTCTCCAGCCCAAAGTTGAAACATTCGCTTCAATCAACGACAGAGGAAAAAAGGTTTCATTCGAGAGGGCTGAAAATCTTTGGTCTAGGATATATGAAATTACTGACACTCAATGTTCTCATATTTGCTTTTTCAATAGTTGTCGTCGTATCAGTGCAGGAATGAAGTGTGATATCGGATTGCGACATCGCCAATACTGCATCCTCAGTGGAGGAGTATTAACAGCTTGGCCATATTTAGAAAGGAAAGCGCCCAATGTCACATCACGACTTCAAATTGTTCGTCTCAATGTCGGTGGACTAAGATTGATCGGTAAGTCATTGAGCACTCAACCATGCAACTGTATATATCGTGAAAGTTAGACCTGATCAACAAATCGTTCTCATCTCGTTCTTACTCAGGTCCTATGATACCTCTAAATCTTGTTGACATCGTACGAGAGTACTTCAAAGCCGGTGAAAAAGGTGTAGATTTCTGAACAAAGTTTTTAATAAGAACAAATTGCAATCCCTGATTGGGCGACCACTACTATTAAACACCTGAAACAATGTGAATTTTAAATATTATGCCCATTTTAGACCAACTATTCTTCGAGTGTTTCTATTATTCTGCCGCTTTGTCGCAATTAATTCTGGGCTCTATTTGACGTTCGATCGGAAGCAGTAAGTTTGTAAAGGAAAAGAATTTGGGATAGGCTATAAATTCTCGGGGCGTTTCGCTAGCAAGCGTTATTCTTGTTCAAGAAAAATTTGAAAAACTCATATACCGACCATGAGATAGCAGTTGACGGTATGGCGAACACAACTCGTGCCTTTATACCTTGGAAGTAACCTCTAAAACCGCAACATCGATAAATAATAGACATGGCATCGAATAGGCCAGTCACGTGATCGCTCCTTTTAGCTGCGACTAATGCCAGCCTTTCCTGAGTGTTCAACAGTGTTTTACAAACATCTAACGGAGTAGTAGCGCCAGAAGCGATAGCCCCTGCGATACCTCCTGAGACCATGTGCGCCGCTGGGTTATATTTGTGCTCGGGGTTGGTCAAGTCTTGCATGAGCTCATAAACGATGAAGTGGATAGACTGATAAGGTAAATTCATTGTCAGCTGTGTTGCATAGCTTCTATAAAAAGCTTGTAACCCTTCCGTCCTAAGGATGTGCCTTGCGCAGTTGAGTGATTTCCTGAATGGACTGTTGTACATTTGCATGCGCTGTTTAACCACTTCGGCTGGATTCATGACAGCATCGTGTAGTAACGTTGCACAACAACCGGCAGCGCCATGAGCTAATGATTTTTTGAAATTATGATGCCCCGGCATTATGGTCGATGACGTGGTTGAGCTCAATATTCTAAATTTGATATTCTCATAACAAGCGAAATATAAGGCGTGTGCAGGCCCAGCACCACTCACTACGGCGGTCATTCCGCGAAAGGGGCGCGCAATTCCCTCAGTCTGGATGATTTTGCGCAATGTTCCACTGATAGTTGAGTACGCTTTTTGTGGTCTGATTGATTGCATTCGTGTTTTCACTACGTCCACGGGATACATGATGCAATGTTCTAAAATTCCAGCCATGGCACCAGCTGTCATGTAGATCTTGGTATTTTCTCCGGGTAGCGTCTCGTATGGATCACCATCTTGGTCTACATTCATCCTAACTCAACAAAGTATCTAAGGTAATAGATGGCTGTAACAAGCTTCTATTGGAGTGTATGATAATTTGCGGAGATTCAAATACCATATGAGGCTATAGTTAAATATAAATACGGTCCGTAGAGTTGAACCTCCGGATTCAACAAAAAAAATATCGCATCGTTCATTTAATCCGGGGCCAAGCCGGTCAGCTCGCATTCGCAGCACTGCGATTAGTGAGCAAACGCACTTGTATCTCAGAACCGCATGTACGATTGTTAAAAGATTACTTGCCCGTGTTATAATACTGCTCACGTTTTTGCGCTCACGAGCCAGTGATTTCATACTATTCTTTTTTATTGATATTAGTTTTTTGATTTTGAAAACAAATCCTAAAACAAAGGTTCATGTGAATGATTTTAACCATCGAACTTTAATTCACAGTGAATCATATAATCTCTCAATTAATAAAGGAATAACAAATCTACAATCAAATCGGTGCAAAATTTATTTCCAGGTAAACAAAGATGAAAACAGCGTGTTCTAAAGCAAAAATTGATCAGCTGTTTGGTGGTCGTGATAACCGGCTGCTTTCTTTCGCCACAGTCTTCAAACGTTCGTTTTTATGTAATTGACTCACTCCATTTCATTCAGCTAAAACTCATGATTGAATTCAGGGATGTAATGTGAATAATCATTGTCATACTCGAACATTTACTAACAATATGCAATCATGGATCTGCTTGCAAACACCGACAATATACGAAACATCTGCATATTGGCTCATGTGGACCACGGCAAAACAACTCTGGCCGATTCGCTTATCGCAAGCAACGGTATAATCTCTCACCAAATGTCAGGCAAGATCAGATATTTAGATAATCGACATGATGAACAAGAACGTGGAATCACCATGAAGTCTAGCAGTATCGCTTTGAAGCATTCTCTCGCCGACGGGTCTCGTTACTTGATCAACTTGATCGACTCGCCAGGGCATGTAGATTTCTGTGGCGAAGTATCAGCCGCTGTGAGGCTCTGTGACGGTGCCCTTATTATCATAGACGTTGTTGAGGGTGTGTGTCCCCAGACTAATACTGCTCTTGAGCAAGCATGGAAGGAAGGAATTGAGCCTATACTGGTCTTCAATAAAATGGATCGATTGATACTAGAGGAAAAACTCAATGAAACAGACGCTCATCTGCGACTAAATAAGTTGCTTGAGCAAGTCAATGCAGCTGTTGGAACTTTACTTAGAACTGAAATATTCGATCAAGAATCTACATCTACAAAGAAAGACAATCCCAACCCTTGTATTAAATCTTCCTCTTCCTGTGATGCGCAGCAAGATTTAGGACCTCATGATGAATCGGTAGACGATACAAATCAAGTCTATGACTGGGCTAGTGCCATTGACGACATAGACGACGACAAGTACTACTTTAGGCCAGAGAAAGGCAATGTAGTATTTGCCAGTGCAATTGACGACTGGGCTTTCACAATAAGTTCTTTTGCCAAGTTCTTGTCCGATAAGCACAAGATCAATAAAACAACTCTCGAGAAAACGCTCTGGGGCGACTATTATATCAGCATTAGAAATAGGCGTATAATGAAAAATGCCCTGGCCAAAGCCAAGAAATCGTTATTTGTATCGATGATACTCGAGTATATTTGGAAGATATATGATATTGTTTATGTTCGTCGTGACAAAATTTTGCTCGACAAGATTTGTCAATCGTTAAATTTGACACTAGTGCCTAGTGTCATGCGCAACAACGACCCGAGGAATCAATTGAAACATGTAATGAGCCGTTGGTTGCCTTTATCGAATCAGGTACTTGGCGCGGTATGTCAAGTAATGCCAAGCCCGAAGCAATTGAGTTCAAAACGTGTCGAGCGGTTACTATGTGCAAATTTCAAAAAATTTGATCAATTACCTGAAGAAACACGCAGTCTCAAACAAGATTTCTTAAATTGTAGCTCAGATGACAATGCACCCAAAGTGGCTTGTGTTTCCAAGATGATTCCGTTCGAGTTGAAAAACATGCCGCAATATAAGGCTCGCCCTCTGACTCGCGAGGAGTTGCGAGAAAGACGAGCAAAGGCGACTCTCCATGAATGCCCACAGCAAGAACAATCAAATTTGAAGATCGATGACGTTCAAGAATCAAAGCAAGATGTCTGTGATGTAGGGTCCAACTCAACTTTGATCACTGATCTCAAAAACGATAATGATTCAGATTACTCTGATACGATCTTTATAGCCTTTGCTAGGATATTTAGTGGTAAACTTTGTAAAGGAGACAGACTGTTTGTACTCGGACCCCGACACGATCCCAGCATTTTCAGGAATAGTTCTCTTGTAGATCATAATAAGAAATTGGAAGATTTGGCTGACAATGAACACGTCACTATAGCTGAGATCAAAAATTTATACGTGCTCATGGGGCGTGATATTGAAGCCATTGACTATGCGAGTGCCGGTAACATAGTCGGCATCGAGGGTTTGGAATCGCACCTTGTTCGAACAGCCACAATATCCGACAAAATCTACTGTCCTCCATTTAATGATTTACACATACCGGCGGCTCCTATCCTACGTGTAGCCATTGAGCCTCAAAATCCGGCAGAAATGAACCGATTGATTCATGGTTTGAAATTATTAAATCAAGCAGATCCGTGCGTCGAGGTAAAGCTACAAAAAACAGGGGAACATGTAGTAGTTGCAGCAGGCGAGGTCCATCTTCAACGTTGTGTCGAAGATCTTGTTGAAAGGTTTGCCAAAGTTGAAATCAACGTTTCGCAACCAATAGTTCCGTTTCGGGAAACAATAGTTTGGCCTCCAAAGGTGGATCGAGTCAATGAAGCTATAGATTGTAACAATATTGAAAGCAGTGATTTGCGCAAAGTCACTAACAAGAAACCAGTTGAATTGCTCACACCCAACAAGAAGTGCTTAATCAAGATCAAAGCCTCACCCATACCTAGCCACGTGTTGAAGGTCATCGATGAAAGCCCCGAAGAAATGAAATTTATGGCGCGTTATCTCATCTCACACAGAAAACTCTCCTGCGTCGAACAAAATATTAGTACTGTCAATCTAAATAGAGTGTATGCCTTCAAAAGTAAGCTCAAAATGGCTATGGAAGAAGATCTGAAGGAAAGCGCGGAAGTACGTCTTGTTTACTCGAATGACTTTGTTGAAAGAATTTGGTCATTCGGCCCCAAGTACTCAGGTCCAAACGTCTTGTTAATGCCAGCGAGTTTCGATCGGCGACTTAACATTTGGAACAAGTTTATAGATTATGACTCCCAGAATAAGACTATATTCAATGACCAAGACCTCCACCACCATGATATAATAACATACGAGGATAGTTTTGTCAGCGGCTTTCAGCTCGTCACTCAATCTGGTCCTCTATGTGAGGAGCCTATGATGGAAGTTTGCTTCACTGTGCATGAATGGTGTTACGTCGAACCAAATGTATCATTTCATGATACGCAGAGTGCTGCATGTGGATCACCATTAGATAGCAATGATAGAACAGAGCATCTTGAAGAAAGAGATGAAGGAATCACAAACAACTATGATTTACAGAATGATCTAGATCATCATCGAACGAAATACACGAGGGATGCTTTTGGTCCGTTGAGCGGCCAAATTATATCGACCACTAAGGATTGTTGTCGACGGGCATTTCAAGATCAACCCCAGCGCCTAATGTCGCCCATGTATTCTTGTAACATTGAAGTTACGAGTGAGGTGCTTGGAAGAATGTATGCTGTCTTGGGAAAAAGACACGGGCGCATCTTGGATGGTGATATGAGAGAGGGCGGCAAGACTTTCGAAATTAAGGCCATATTACCCGTGATTGAGAGCATGAACTTCGTTAATGAAATTCGTAAACAAACCAGCGGTATGGCTAATCCTCAGTTATTATTTAGTCACTGGGAAGTGGTCGATGTTGATCCATTTTGGACTCCCAGCACAGAAGAAGAGTACGCATTGTTTGGAGAGAAGGCTGATACCGAGAATTTAGCCAGAAAGTATATGAACTTGGTCAGGAAACGCAAAGGTTTACCAGTCGAAGAAAAGATCGTCGAGCATGCGGAGAAGCAACGTACAATTAAGAAAAATAAATAAATAAGGTTGTTTTCTCTAGGTATCTAATTCATTGTGATTCTTTAAATAATTACGTGAACGCTGAAGTCTAGGGGATAAAACTGCATCATTACCGGAAGTGATGAGAGGAGCTCTCTGCGGTAGTTGCTCGATTCTGGCAAGATAAAGTCTTGGAGTGATTGAAAGAAAGCATGAAATAAAGAAACCATGAATATAAAACATAAACATGATAGGATTTGATTCGATTAACAAAGGCAACATTCTAGGCAAGCAAATGCAGTTCTAAGAGATACACACTAGATTGCACGTGACGCTCTAGGTGTGTTTGAGTTTGCGCAGCGCGTTGCTTAGCGCGACAGCGGTGTGACCCAAATTCGCCTGCGTCCTTATTGCTAGTGGATACCTCACCAAGACCCCGTCACGCCTCACTCTAAAGGCCCGCTCTAGACATACGGGCTCTTGAATTTTTTCTCAAATGAATGGCTACGGATCGTTCGTCCACGCTGTATTTTTATCAACAATGCACAAACTGTTCGTACATTTTTCCATTCAATTAGGGTGAAACAGATAATATGTTAGCTATTAATAAATGATTAGTTGATCTATACGATGATACTATGCTGGTGCGTTATCAGCCCTCTAAACCTGCCTTCAGCAATCACGCCGTTACGTTATTCTCTTTTCGTTAATGTATCACTAAAGCATCATTCTGATCTCTGCGAGACTACGACACAGTACTATAAATTATGGCACTACCGTTCGTGTACAGTAATGAAGATTTATTCGAGCAACTAGAGCAGTTAACCAAAGATTCTGGACAAGATTCCGAACTATCAAATGAAGCTTCGCCTCAATCACAAGCGTCGCAATCCGTACAATCCAATTGGCAGTCGACACCCATGACCACAAGCAATAAGAGTGGGAATTTATCACAATTGCTATTGTCAACTTGGACAGATTTTGATGGCGCTGATAGTGATCGCAAATTTTCTACACAATTTAGCGAGATACAGACGCCAAATGACCAACATCACGAAACCTTCAATAGTAATGTCTCTGATACATATTTTCTAGGGCAAAATTTTACAAGAATTGCCGCTGTGTCTATGAACGACACACTGTCCTCGCCAAAAATACACAGAAGTTTTGATCTCTCCTCAACAATTATAGATAAGCAACTATTGCGGCCAGTCGACTATAACAAAACCGATATATGGCTGCGTATGGCTAAACGAATGTGGCTAATCAGTGACAATATCGTAAATTACCTGGAAACGAGCTTTAACGAGACCATAGCAACGTCTATAGCCTCAATAACCATTTTGATTGTGGCTATTTCAATTATATCTTGTTTTATTTACAATTTACTACGCGAAGAAGAACGAACAATCAAACAAGATAAATACCATAGATTACATGTGGGAGGTTTAAATCAGCAATCAGTCGACAAAAGTATCATCAAGTCTACAACTATGTCTAGGCCATTGACAACTACGACCGTCAATATACCAACGAGCAGGTTGTGTCGTCGAACATCCGCCTTCATGGCCGGAGGCTCTTCGACAAATAATACAACTGCTCGAAATGATTGCCGCCTCGTCATTCATGAGATGCGCCGCGAGACTTATTTCGGCCTAGTCCGTTTACTAAAGCCCGGATGTCGGACGATACTGTTATTGTGCGACAGCAAAAGTCGAGCAAAATTATTGCCCAAATACTACTCTTGTGTCTATCCGTACCGTCGTAACAAGGCATTGATGTTTGCATTTTTGTTGATAGAGAAAAACATCGATTGGTATAAGGCTCTACTGAAACAAGCCCTCAATGATTATCGTGAGTTACACATAAATCCAAAAAATTGCATTGGGACTGTTTTGTCCCTTAGCGGCTTTAAAAAGTACTTTTGCGTGTATCATACGATCAAACAAGATACGGGCTACTATGGCCAAGATACTAGTGACGGCGGAACATTTCAAGACGAAGTAGGTGTTGTTCTAGAAGATAATCTTCTTGATGAGTTACCTCGTTGGTTGGAGAGATTGTTTGCTGGAAAAACCAGTCGTTACCACGTTAAGTACTGGCCCGAGCACATGCGTTGATAATTTATATTAATAAAAGAAAATATGTTGAAATCAAAAGTTTGCTGACGCCAATTCCCCACTCTGTTCACTAAACGCTCATGCGACTGTGGTCTTGTGTTCTATTGAGCTGACGAATAGAATGGATTCTGTCCAGTCGGTTGGTTCAGATTCGTTCTCTCAGTTGCATCGTATTGCTTCTTGGTCGGCGAACTTGCGGATCCTGGCTGGCTAGTAATGGGCTGGGAATCTCCAGCGGCTGAAGCTGGCTGCGGTGCTGCCAATGGGATCTCTCCGCCCGTTGCTTGTGGTTGCTCGCTAATTGTTAATGGTGTATCTCCATGTGAGGGACCCTCACCGCCATTCCATTCACGTTCGTAATATACATCGTCGTAGCGTCCATCTGGTTTGGGGCGACATTTTCCGCAACAAAAGTTGAAACAGAAGCAGCAACAGCAGCAGCAGCCGTAACAACAGGTGAGTACACCGCAACCAATAAGGAAAGCCTGAGATAAAAAAATAGTGCAAAACAACGTGAAATTTTTCAATAGAAACTCGTCCGAGAGAAAAGGAGCAATCAGGTTGGAAATAAATCGTTGAAATAATAAGCGAACTTACCTTGAACCATCCACTTGTTAGGACAAAATAAGTATTAACAGATTCGTCACCAAATTGTTCAGCTATATAAATACCTAATGATCCATATTGATCATAAATACTACGTTTTACCTGGTCCGACAGGATTTTGTGTGCCCGATTGATGTCCTGGAATTTCTCGTGTGACTTAGGATCGTTTTGGTTTTTATCTGGATGGTATCTCAACGCCAGCTGTCTATAAGCTTTCTTGATTTCCTCTTGATTTGCCGACTTCGGTAGGTTGAGTATATTGTAAAGCGTGTCTCCTGTGGTTGACAAACGTCTTGCTTGACTCTGAATGCCTGCCATATTGATGTTGGATTCGATGGCGAAAAATATGACAGTTTGAGTGAATTATTATCACTATTTATACCATAGTATGCGAAAAATTCCGAAACACGTCTCCACTGCCGTGAGGTGTCAAACGAAACGGAATACTTTATCCAGCTGATGTATGGTAAACTCCAGGTAGCCGCTTATTCCATGTAACATTTAGTGGCAAAAAAAGATTGCTAATAGGTCGGGCAAAAAGCCGGTCACATGATTACAGAGCTGCTACGGTGAATGGTGATATGAGTGTGTTATTTCACCGAATAATTTTTTTATATCCCCCTGTTCGAATAGAATTTGCACTCAACGTTACATGGTTATAACTAAAGTGACTAACGTTTTTGAATAT
Organism: Fragariocoptes setiger; assembly: GCA_019968535.1. Classification (NCBI taxonomy): domain Eukaryota; kingdom Metazoa; phylum Arthropoda; class Arachnida; order Trombidiformes; family Phytoptidae; genus Fragariocoptes; species Fragariocoptes setiger. Next base: position 16,188 of record JAIFTH010000127.1, on the reverse strand, counting down.
TTCGCTGTAAAAGTGAGAATCCTCTGCGCATGCACTACTCTCCAGGTTCAACCTGGCAGGTTGCAGTAAAGCGAGAGATTCAATGGTGACAGACACAACATGAATACGAGTCGAAAAGTTTTTATAACTGCGCCGCTTGAGATTCGATTGCCCTCAATCGAGAGCGCCATGTAGTAGCCAATGGTAGTTAATATCATAAAATCATCATGTCCAATGATGAATTTGAATTCTTGACCGGCCAACCGGGCAACAACCATAAAAGTTCGGCTGATAATGAATTCGATAGGACGGACATGGTTCATATTTCTAGCAACATCCCACCTTCTTACAACGATGTTGGATTAGCATCCAGCGGGCCCTCCAAATCTGATTTCTTCAAGAGGCCCAACGACAAGCAACACAGTCTTTGGGTCCATTGTTTATGTGTTGTCACGTTTGACATTGAATTTGGTCAATGTGTAGAGTCTGTAAGTAACTGATCTCATGAGTACTATCAATCTGAATGTCATCTTGGAATCATGGCCCGAACCATCATGCCACACTCGAATCAACTCTTATTGACTCTTTCATACATTATTTCATTCCAATCACAGATATATCCGGAAAATGCACTGAATGAACAAGAAAGGCTAGCGCTAAGCTATTCCTCATTTCCTGATTCCAATTCTTGCATCAATGATGAGGCTCAATATTATTTCAGAACGAAAGTGTCTTCACCTAATTGTAGTATGAGCTCATCATTTGAAAAGTTCAACGCCTCTTCACCACCCGCTATTCATGTAGATAAGGATGTTGCTTATGGATTCGTCTACTTTTTACAAAAGCGAGACCGCACAGCGAAGCGAGGATATTTTCAAAAGTCGTTATTAATTATCAGTCGATTGCCGTTTGTCAAGCTCTTCAATCACTTTGTAACGGAGATAGGCATCAAGTTTTTTTCTGAATCGCAAACAGATGACGACATTATCACTCTAGAAAATATCTATCATGAATTCAATCAATGGCCTCCGCTAGTGACCGGTACACCTCTTATTCTCAGCATACTCAATACTAGTGTGTCGTTTTATATTCCAAGTCGCGAAGATAAGCTCATCAATTTTCAGCCAAGACCAAAAAATAAGTCTCCTGGTCCAAAATTTGCTCACCCAATGCCATTGGTGCCTCCCAGCACTTGCCTGACAGCTTACGACATGAATTTGTACAGTTGTTTTGAATCTGTGATATCGGATCTTCAGCTTTTGTGGGAAATGGTATTGACATGTGAACCACTAATTATTATGGCGCCGACGCCCAAAATGTGCTCAGAGTTTGTTCAGGGTCTCGTGAGTTTGATTTGGCCATATAAGTGTTATGATTATCGTCCATGTGAGTATATTCCGCCTCAATCAAAGTTAAATTAAATTTTGATGAATGCTGCAAATGTTATGATAAGCTCTACGGCAAACTGATCGATTGTCTGTTTCCCCTTGTTATGAATTCAATTATCACAGTTTTCACTATACACGATGGTGACTTTCGCGAGTATGTTGGGCGCAAAACTCTCACACCAAATGTGATTCTTGGTGTTACAAATCCATTCTTTGCCAAGTCTCTTGATCACTGGCCTAATGTTATTCGCTTGGCAGTCAAAGAAAAGACAGAAAATCACAGCCAACCAAAACCATTCACTTTGACTGATAAGATTAAGTTCAACAATGCTTCATCATCATGGATTGTTGGTAGCGAAGAAAGCACACGACCGTTATTCCGGCACTCATGCCGTTCTTTTCTACAAAAAGATAAAAATTTTTTAGCTTCAATATTGAAGTACGACAGACCGTCCAACGTGCAAACAACTATGATACGACGCTGGCTCGTTGAATTAACTCAAAGTTTTTTCATGCCACTCGAACGATATTTGGCAACACTTATGCCAGCCCATCGCAAGATATCGCCATTCAAAATGCCACCGAGTTTACCCAAGTTTGAGCCAGAAGCCTTTCTAGCAACATTAGATATAAGTGGACCTCAACTGACTACAACTATCAAAGGAAACTGGGTTGGGCTGTACAAAAAGTTTTTTTGCTCACAAAACTTCATGGTCTGGTATCAGGATAGGCAAACTGAAATCGATAGAATACTCAAAATCTTGCATCTTGAATCGATCATAAACACAGGCTTCGATGACTGGATCAAAGATCGCGATGAGATAGAAACAGTTGATATGATTATATTTTTGCGCGATCGTCTATATCAAGCAATTGAAGGACGTTTGAATTTGACTGACGTTAGTATGAAAGAACTTGAGTCTAAATTGCGTGACCTGATAGAGCTGTTGCCGGCCGATTTACAACCAGCTTTTAGCAAAAATTTATCTGACTTTGAGAAAATTATGCAACAGTAAAATTTTCCATTCAATTGTGTCTCAAAAAATGATTATTGTTCATAGCGTAACCGAAAGACCATTCGCCAAATTTAAGCTTATACTTCTCGAACCTGTATAATTCTATTATTAAACTAATCATAATTGTAAGTGTTATTGCTTCACGTTAATTGTATTTGGGTTCTTGTCATTTGACCAAAGATTCGAATGGAAGACTCGAATCGCTAGGAGCAGAAAATCCAAGAAGTTTGTTTTTCTTATAGTAGACTGTTGATTCAAGAAGTCGGGGACGTTGGGTATTTATTTATTTCTATGTTCCGGTTACTGCCATAACTTTCTTTCGAAGATTTGTTTCTTAGACTTAGCAATTCGGTAGGTGGCTTTATTTATGAAGCTAAGAAGGAAGGTTTTCTTCCAATTGTTCATTGACTGTGTTTGTATGGGACAATGGGACCTGATGTTGATCTCATAACATTCTAATCTAATATTTATATTTTTCGTTATTCTAACGAGAGTTGATTGATTGAATAGAGGACGCAAGCATTGGTAGCAACTTGTTCTTGAATGACAATATAGCCGGAAGAGCTAAGCTAAAATCCACGTGACAGTGTTTAAAAGAGTTTTCATAGAGTATAACAATATAAACTAACCGAATTTTTGCAAAAATTATCTCGCATCTCAATATCATGCAACAATCTTATTGTTACCTGATGGATTAATCATGTTGTTCTGTCACTCATTCATGTATACGCAAATATTCATTTTCCATTAAGAGGTGATACATATTATCTCACTTTAAGCTAATAGGACTCTCAGACTGCTCTCTTAACAAATCGGTCTAAATCTATCAGGTTTAATTGACACAAATAAGATAATTTCTTCTCCACTCTCGGAAGGAGTAAAATATAAAAATTAATAAATCAAAGTTCAAAGTTGATAGTTGATCTCACACAATAAATTTGATCACTTTATTTTTGCGGTTACAATTCAATCACAGATGTGTCATTCTCTCTTTTAGTGCGAAGATGGGAGATTGTCGAAGTAGGTTCTCTTAGAGAAGGTGAACAAAAAGACGAGTTTGCCTGACTTCAAATCATTTAGCTGCCAGACTGTACATGCCATTGTTAGACAAGCTGATGATAGAAGCGATCGAACATAGATAACTATGTCAATGAGTTCTCATTGTATTGTTGAGTGAAGATGAACCTTACGTCAGGCCGTACAAAGAATCGTGCCTAATTTGACACCTCGGCCTTGCACTTGTTGACTATCGTTGAGTTGGAATGAAGTGTCAAACTTTGATTGCAACAATCAATTAATATCGAGTGAAAAATAGTTTTCGATTGCGCAGTCGACAATGTCTGGGGTCATTGATTCATCTGCCTGCTCTAACCAGTGTCATCAAGGTCTAGGTCTTGGCGTGGCCTGTATTTCTATCACCTGTATCGTTTGTCGATCGTTAGTTTGTTAGTTGTTGTCGACTATAAAATTTGCAGTCAGTTTTTTGCTGATGCTCATTTGTTCTACGAAATTTGTCAAAAACTATTGCGATCCAAGAGGAAAATTTCCAGTATTTCAAAACCACAAAGTGATTGAAAATCATGTCATCATTACTGTTGATGAGGCTCATTGCCTCAGCGATGCTGATATGTACCACAATAAATTTAGTGTCCGGCCGTTGGGTCGAATATGATCCACGCAATCAAGACCCCGATGAGTCAATGGAAGAAGGTGCAGATGTTGAGCCTCGAAATGATGATAACACAGAAAATGGTAAGTTTATTTTTCTTTGGGGTGAATTTCACACAGACGAAAACTTCCAGTGAGTGTATACTGACAAACATGATCTCAATTTATCGACATCTAAACAAATAAGATCAATATGGGGAGTCAAGAAACGACGAAGACAATCAGGCCGATCTAGAGAAATTCTTTGACGATCACCTAGGTGCTAGCGACAAAGAAGGTATAGACAACGAGAATGTTCCAACAAATGCCATCCCATTCATTCTATCTGATCCATCGATTGTGACTGAATCAGATTTGCACAACAATCGTCTGACAACTTTAGATGAGGCTGCCAGTGAGTTGTCATTTGCCGGACACAATCACAGATTTGGAACAGTAGCAAAACAAGAAAACTAGTGAGTATTCATTTTAGGTTTAAATTTTTGTGTAAGACAGATCGCAAACGTTCAATCATGACGTTCACGATGGCGCACTCACAAACTAATGACGATAATAATAATCCTAATACTAGAATTGGTGCGACTGTTTACTCGACCAAAATAAACGTACATGACAAAACGATATCGATTTAGTCATCCACAATTCACGGGACCGGCTACTGTGAACAAGCGACGAGTCAGGCGACAAGTAGGCGTGCAATTTGTTCCCGGCATCCGGCGATTGGACGATCATAGTGAGCAAAACAATGAACAAAGATTTGAGCGTCAAATGTTGGTACCAACGTTGGCTGCTGATCAGAGCGAACAAAATCATCGACAAGTGGCTCGTTTCGGTGAGCGAATATTTCGAGCTCCTATCAACGCTGACTCTGAATCGCTGTTGTTCGATGCTGATCATCGATTTTATGACGACAAAAATGGTGCCCAACAAAACAATCCCTCTTTGACCAATCGAGGCAATAGTTTCAAGATCGCTGCATTAGGTGGTTACGACCCTGAACAAGATTACTTGAACAACAGGCGTGAAATGGCGGTCGATCCTTCGGTCGATATAACAGAACGCGACATAATGGACGTGCAAGCGAGCGGTCCGTCCATGTACGATGAATATGTATTCAACGATAGAGATGAAGACACGGATGCATTGCAGCCACAGAGAAAACGATTAAAACCAAAACGATTCGTCAGACGGACAATCGACAAGCGCAGCGATTATGGTGCCGATGACGACGATGACGATGATGAAATAGACGAAGCCGGAAGTGAATTGTCACCCAGAAAACCGAGACATGCTGACGAACAAAGCGACTCAGGTGCCGAGCGACGATCAGATGGTGACAATGATGACGCCGATGATCGCTTAGATGCCTGGGTTGATGACGGTGTCGACGATATCGAGCGGCCATCGGCAGAAGAACAGCGAGAGGCCATTGAATCGGGATCTCGTCAGCAATCGTCACCTGACAAGTCATCGCGACGTTCTGACACGAAATCTGCACACAATCCTGAACATGAAGAATCAGACAATGATTCTTTGAATGATGTTGATGACGATGTGAGGGATGAGGCTCGAGAATTGCATCAACGAGAACCTCTAAAGCAGACAAAGGCATCCAACAGGCGGCATCAAAAGCATCGTGATTCTGACAACGACGACGACGATTCTATCCACAGGGACAACAATTCGCGTGAGTTGAACGATAATGATGGGTCGGGCAATGGCATCTATGATCAAAATACGGTACCCAAACGACGCCAATCAGTCGAAGAACGAGCATCAATGAGAGAAGAAGATGAACCGACGACGCCTCATGGTGCCCTGGATAACGATTCAGACATTGGCGAAAACTATTCATCATTCGATGGTAACGAAGCAGCAGCACCGGAAATTGATGATCGCTCATCAAACGATGATACCGGGGATGTAAATCCGCGCTCAAATGACATGACTGCGCCAAGTAAATGGACAAACGACATTCACAAAGCATGGGCTAATGCAGCCCACGACAATAATGAGTGGCCCGGATTACCTTCATTCGATGCTTAGATATTCCAAGTGACAATCAACTTGATGTACATATTTAAATCACATTCGAATTTTATTAGATGGATTATGTGAAAATGAAGAGTTTATTTATTAAATCGTATACAAGAGACATCGCGGTCATCTTTGTATGTCATTTAACAATGTATAAGAGTTGGAATAAAATCATGGACTGATACATGTTCTTATAGCTCTGGTTTCATGTCATCGTTATCGATTTTAAGTTCTTAAAAATGGTGCTTTTGCTCGCACTATTCTTGAACAAACATTTCATTATTCAGAATAAGAATGCAAGAAACGAAGGATTGAGTGAGCTTAGAAAAAAACTACAAGCTGATAGAGAAATTTATTGAGACGACTTTATTTTATCAATTAAATATTCCGGCGTTGGAATAATACTCAATCACAGACGATACTGAAGGAACATCCCTACTGGAATTGTTCGATCCAAGAATGATAATATAATTATCAACTGTATTGAAAAAAGTGAAGGGTGGATTTTATCAATGTTTTATTTCTATATGTTGTGATAATTCAATCACATGAGCATTAACTTTGACTCTCGATTTGCACTGTACTTTGAAGCAACCGGAACGCACCAACATCGCACCAGCAACTCTCAGTTGATTTTATCGTCGTTAAATTGCATATTTCAGAATGAAATTCATGCTCTTAACTCGATAGTTCATCATTAACTGTAGAACCGGATTGGACATTTACGATGCGACTGGACTGACTTTTAATCAACTGCAGCACTCAACGCAAGAGGCCGCAAGAGTTGTCAAGGTTAACTTGCGTGAACATCGTTTGAAGACAAGTCAAGACTTATGGAGAGAGTAAAAGGGAAAAAATACTATTGGACAGCACTAAAAATGGCAGTAGGTTCACTTTCACGCAAGGTCAATGTCTTTGGCAGCAATATCAATACCTAGAGGCGTTGTTGAGGTTGGAACCGGAAACAGTTTATGATACATGCATACATTGATACATATTGGTGATGTCCATCCAGCATGTAAGGTGGCTCAAACACAAGAGTGAACATGGATCAAGTACGGAGAGACACTCTCTTCAAATCATCGTTCGCAATTGAATGGAGCATTTGTTTGTTGCACCAACCAACCAGTCGAACTTGTGTTGCTCACACTTTACTGTATTCACCGAACAAAGAATGCACAATGATACCGACTCCGATTCGATTGTTGAAATGCAAAGTCAATTGATGGAGTTGTTGGTGTCCAAGTTCTTAGTTTTTGTTGTCTCCAATTTGCCTTAACGTTGCCTTATGAGACTCACGTTCATAGCGCGTCAACTTTCGATGCGACTTATTATTTTTTTCACCATACTTTAATTGTGTGGGCAAACTTGCCGATGGAGTCGCATGGCGCACACACTCACGCGCACACTGTTCGCTCTGTGGTGGGAACGCTATTAATTGAATCTGTAGAATATAAAGTTTAAATAAATAGACTTCGTTTGATGTTGATTTGTGCGCGCTTGTGTCTCCAAGGACCACGATGGCAACAAAAATGTCAATATCAAAATGCAAAATCTCACTCGTACTGATCTCATACAGTGTCAGTTTACGTTAATTGTGATTGGATGCGTGTGTGTGTGTTTATGTGTGTGCCTGTGCCAATGTCTATGTGTGAGTTAGTGACGCACGCATACATTCATCGGATGAGATTTAGATCAAGATTTAACCATAAGACTATCTTCAACATGAATTTCACTATCCATTTACTAGCGCTATTTGAAGTTGCACAGGTTGTCGCAGCACTTCATGGCCAGTTTGTGTGCGTGTGCGTGTATGAGTGCGTGTGCACCTTCCTTTACTTAATACTTCGGACGACACCCGTCTTTTCAGCCAACTTAGCTGCTGTTTAACCTTAACTACAACATTAATCTTCTGTGGCTTTCCTCTGCAATAGACTTTTACATTCAAAGACTTAAATTCCCGTCACTTAATAAATAGATTCTAGTAAAGTCCTGTGTGTTCGTACGAGTGTGTCTTTACATCTTTGGACTCTCTGGAAAACTAAGAATTTTGCCATTGCATTTCAAGCAACGTGCAAATCAATCAACTACACGTTGATGTCACAAACTTTAACGGCAACAATAACAACAAACATGTAGACAAATTAAACTTTCATTGCATTATCAGTTATGTATTATGTGTAGCATTTCATTTTATATTTGAACAAACCAACGAGAATACGCATTATGAATCAACTCATTAGCGAATCAACACTAAAAGATTACATCAAGGAATTGACTGACTTTGAACGAATCAACGCTCGTCTAGATTATTACATTGAGCCGGGACCGTACAAAAGACCGTTCGTACAATGGCTATGTTATTCTATTACAGCTTATTTTTTGTATTCACTCATCAATTGGCTCATAATGAGACCATACAACTATGAGCAGGACATGACTCAATCGAAATATTGCGCCCAATTAGCCGAAGTTGATAATCGTGTCAGGCGTTACAAGGGGCGAGAAAAACGACGACCTCGTGCGCGCATTCAAATTTCAAGTGAAAATGTCTACAAGCAACAAAATAATTGCCCCGCGGAAGATGGTAACAACAATGAAATCACTTATGACAGCAATGACGAGGAAGAATTTGCCTATCCACATGGCTGGATCCCAATATTGGAATCGGCTGATCTGGCACCGGGTCAAATCAAAAGTGTCATGATCATGGGTCGTGATTTGATTGTGTCTCGTTCCGAAAATTCCAAATCAATCAGTGTGTTCGATGCGTATTGTCCTCATTTGGGATTCAATATTGGCGTTGGCGGGATTGTTCGTGACATCGAAGGCCAATCGTGCATTGAGTGCCCATTTCACCATTGGCGATTCAGTGCTAATGACGGACGGTGCTTACAAATACCGTATCAATCGCCAGACGGAACAATACCAAAGAATGCGCGCTTAAAAAAGTGGCACGCAGCGGAAGTGGATAATTTCATACACATCTGGCATCATCCAGGTTCTGAATATCCCACATGGCAATTGGAACCGATACCCGAAATAGCCAATGAAACGTGGCATTTGGCGGGTCGCTCATCGCATGTCAGTAATCTAGATATGCGCGACGTACTTGAGAACGGTGCTGACATGAATCATTTCGAAGCGATCCATAATGATATATTCTTTTTTGGCAGCTATTTACCAACACTCAAGGTAAGCTAAAGAGTCGCGACAGAGCGCAAATATTGTTGTTCTTACGTTGTCTCAATCGACTTACAAACTATGTCTCTTTTTTTCACAACAATCAGTGGCTGACCTCATGGCAAGCTATTTTCAAGCATGGCTGGAAACCGGATTGGCAAGCTTGCAATGAGCCAGGTCAGCGACACAAAGCAACCATGACACTATTGTCATGGATTACTCTTTTCAAACTGTTCAGAATCATGTATATCGATGTGAGAGCTCATCAAATTGGTCCAGCCAAAGTGAATCTTTGTTACAAGTCGGACCGTTATGGATGTGGAGTGCTTATTATGAGCGCTATACCGATCGGTGGTCGTCGTGTACGATACGTTCAGCACATTTACACGAGTCCCACATGGTTCAGTTTCATAATGGCGAAAGTGACTCTTATTGGTGAAATCAACATGATTGAACGAGATTTCATCATCTGGAATCACAAAATCACGACGCCTAATCCAGTTTTCGTGGCAGAAGACGCAACTCTAATTAGATTCCGAAGATGGTACTCACAGTTCTATGTGAAATGATGAAATGTTCTGTTATGTGAGCAAAATAGTATGGTGTGTAGGTGTGAGAGATTAGGCAAACATTAGGTTTAAATTGAGAAAAATTCTTGATAGGCTCATCAATGTGATCGATAATCATCAACTATGACTCAACTCAGTATGGCTGTAATACACATATAATTACAAATAGTATAAACAATAACAAGAATTTTCCTACACTGTGATCTTTAATCATTATTACGCATTCAGCCTTTGCTCTTCAAGCTTGAAGATATGATGCCGAGTGTGTTGGGATTCGGGTTTTGGCTTGGGCCGGGGCTGGCGACAGGGGCTTGGCTCTTATTTTGCGGTAATGATGGCATGAAGAGACCACCATCTTTGCTCTGAAAGAAAGTATAACTCAGTATCAATTCATCAACTCCTTCCAAGCGAGGATCTTCGACGTATTTTGGATCAATATAAAAGAATACAGGCATAAATACGTCCTCGTGGGGGCTTAGCATTTGTTCTTCGAAACAGAAACATTGAATTTTGTTGAGGTATAATCCAGCTTCGTAAGGTAGCACTGCATATGTTGCAACGCCTATCACGGGCTCATCAAGGGGATTCTTGGCACGATAAAATGCTAATGTAGTTTCTCCCGGACGTAATTTGACTTGGCTTTGAACTGGTTCAAAGCGCCAAGCCATCTGAGAGGCTGTGTCAGCATTGAAAGTAACTGTTAACAATCGTTCATCATTTCGTTTCAGTTGTTTGACTTTTTCTTCCGATTCGGCAACAGCCTTTCCACCCTTTCCAGTGACTTGGCAATATACTCTGTATAATGGTACGGCTGCATAACTAAGAGCTAAAAATGTAATTGCGATTGCCGCTCCATACCATGCGATATCTCGCTTCGTGTTGGCAGTGGCAGTGAAAGCTATCGGCTTAAGTAAGGCGACGACTTTTCCCTTGGGCGCATTAATTTTGGTTTCTACCTCATTTTGAGCCCGAATGAAATTGCGTACTTGAGATGACCTAGTGACATACCTAGAAAATATCCTGATGTTCCTAGGAAACATTTTCACAATCTAGCGTTTATTCATATCGTGCTGACCACGAGTTGAAAACAATGGGGTTGATGGTAATTCTAACGATGAAAGTACGCACGCGTAGTGAGGCTATCAAGTGTCGCGGGTTGTTCAAATAGAAGCCGTCACTTGTGGTGATTAGTAGTGATGCGAGCCTCGCATACAGTCGAACGCAAATAAAAGAGGTCCCAGTGGACTTTTTGATTCGCTGACAATGAACGAAATGCTGAGAGCGCCGCGGTCTGGTGAAAATTTGGGCAACCGGTCGAAGTACTAATAAATATCATCGCGCTCGAATATTCAGTTTGCACCGCGGCGCTCTCAGCATTTCGTTCATTGTCAGCGAATCAAAAAGTCAGCTGCGACCTCTTTTATTTGTGTTCGACTGTATGCTGCTCGATCGGGCTGTCGCGAATCGAGCATCGCTTTGATGCTTATGCTCTCAGCGCACCAAAGCGATGCTCGGCCCGGCGACAGCCGGTCAAAAGTAGTATATAGGGCACTATTAGTGATCACTCAACATGCAATTTTTTTTTGGAGAAGATTGCAGGTTGAGTGAAAAATCGGTCATTGCACTTTGTATGCTTTGCGCGTTGCCGCAGGCAAATGTATTTTTAGTGCGCATAGTTAAATGTGTTTTTAGTTCGCATTGGCAGATGTTCGTTAGTTCAGATGTGTTATTGTTTGTTCGTTTGATTGTCATTCTGTTTGCTCACATGCTCATAGCACAGTCAAACAAGATCAACGAGTTGGACGGACGTCTCACTGTGCAAGTAACTCACTGTTCAACTGAGGCCGAGTTCGTCAACTTGTGTTCGACAGCAAAGGAATTGGTCTGGGTGAGAAAACTTGCACTTGAACTTATTAATGATCCTTGCACAATTTACTCTGACAACCAAAGTGCGGTAAAGATTGCAACTAACGAGAAAAGCTGTCAGCGTACAAGACACATGATGGTGCAAGAAGCTTACCCAAGGGATTTAATTGAGAGAAAAATCATCAATGTTCAACACGTGAAAGCCGAATATCAAATTGCCGACATGCTCACAAAAGCAACAACTACGTCAAAGTTCATCGACAACCGAAACAAGCTAATGTTTCCTTTAAACAGGGTATGCTTGTCGATGATCTTGCTTATGGTGTCCGGCAAGTATTGTTATGTATTTGAAAGAACACGGCCTCTTATTTATCTTCCAACAAAGCACTTTGTGCAGTCTGGAATTAGAGAGTACAGAATCAATTTTACCTACATCGACCCATGTCGAATAATACCAAGACCGAAAGTCCGTTACGCTAGTGACAAGCAAGTAATGTCACCAACGTCAGAAGAAATCATCAATCATCAACTCAGGCATGAGTGTGAAGAATTGTATGCACTCACTTGGGTAACACAAGTTAATGACTTCGTATCTCGTAGACCTAAGCCGAATGCTGCTTTTTCTATGCAGAAAAAGACTCTCGACAATCGTATAACTGTCAATAAGCATAACAAACGATATGCTGAAAAACATGGTATCCGTCCGCGCAGTCTTGATGACATAATTACCACAGCAGCAGTAGCCTTCACAGGAACCAGTATATCCAATCTGATTTCGTCCGTTTTCTCGTACATTAATCCAAATTCAGATCATAATAGAATCAACAAAATTAATGGACAACTCAACAAGGAACAAGAACTTATAAAGAGCTTTCAAGAAAACTTCGACATCACCAAAGAAGTTCAAAAGGGCTTGTTGAACACTTTTGAAACATTAAGTCAGACCAGTAATAGAACAGAACCGCAAAATCGATCACATCGCTGAGCTATTGACACAAGTGACTTGGCCAACCGCTTTTCTACAATCTAGAATCTTAGCAGCTGGCGCTGATTTACGAACAATAATTGATGAATATGCCCATGGTCGAGTTGCAACTCTAGAAATGTTTGATCTGCTAAATCTCACAGAAATTCGTCGGATTGATAATCAAGACACTTCTTTTGACTCTGTAACACGAATCGATAGCGAGCCATCTACGATGCAACTCAGCTTCAGTGTTCCCGAACTTGCTGCCGACACTTATGTCTATAAAGTTAACGCCTTCAGATATTGGGAAAATCTCACAGGCTCACCTGAGCTTATGGAATATTCAGGCGAAAAATTTCTTATCTACAACGCTACCAACAATTGCATCAAGGCTACAGACGAGCCAACCGATCGTGGTATTGTAGAAGAGTGCCTTGAACCCAACGGCACCGATATTCGACTACAAACCTGGAAGGTAGTTTCTACAGAAACTGATTTTTATCGTTTCGTGAATTCAACATCGTACAAGAAAACTCAACTGTACAACTATATTTACTGCTTCCCAGGAAACATCTCGTTAGACGATGGCGTACATAGATGCCCACCATATGCATTCAGGCTTCCAATAAATCAGAAGTACAGAACAGTTGATCGGTCCTGGAGACCGTCAATGAGACAACTCAAATTAATCCGAGAGGAGCCTGCTATCGATAGCGTGCACCAGTCGCACTTTGCACTAAACAGTGAAGCAATCGATAATGTTAAAATGTTCGATAAGATAGTTGAATTACGCAACAAATTGAAACAACTGGATGTCGAGCGAGAATTCAGTGTGTCAATTGAAAAACATGGAATAATTTGGTGGACGACCATATCCTGTGCAATATCATCATAATGAGCTTAATAATATACAACAGTCAACTTCAACGGAAAATGTCACGAACAAACAAATGCGTAGCACGCGAAGTGTGAGACATCAGATGCGTCTACGATATGTACTCGAGAGTACCTGCCACTCAAGCAGTACAGACTAGTCATGAGACTTCACGAGCTGTTGAGGTTGGACGTGAGGAGAGCATCACAATTAATCTTAATCGTCCACTGCCATCCACTCCAGTGGAGATAACCAGAAATTAACACATATGTTAAATCAATATTATAAGCACAGGGGCACATTTACCTGACATGTCAATTCAATCATATATATCTAGATCCGTGAGAAACATAATATTTGTCAAGTGAACAACAGCACAGGGGCATGTCGATGAATATGCTGCTGTCACTTGATTTGACCCATGTGCAGACGGCAGATACATCTTCAATACAACATACACATGTTATATATGATATCTTCTGTTTTGATATAGTCAGTTGTGTTTTGAGTCTCAACGAGACTACACCTCAGATATAATTAAATAACAAAAGTTAACAATCAAATGTGTCGCTTCCACTCGTTCGCTCTGTTAGCCTCCAAATGGAAGAATGGCCAGGTCGGTGCAGAAATTTTCAAGGTGCTAGCGGAAAATCTTGAATGACCAACCGTCTTGTCTGACAAGGTAACCTTCCCCACCGCCCCCGCGCTATGGGAAAGGTGCGCCTACCGTCTTGCTTGTCTTTGTGGTACAAGTAACGACGTTGCAAAGATTTGCCCGGAAAATGAGTGGTTTTCGAGTTGATGTATATTTGTTGGGGGTCGACTCTACCGCTATTGTGAATGGGATTTTGTTGAATTAAAAAACATTTTTCGATGTTTCTAGACTATTTTATCATGATTTTGGCTTTATTACGCGATAAGGGGGTTATTACGTTCTCTTGTGTTCTTGCTCAAAATCTGCACTTGCAGATTTCTGGCAATCGAGTCAAATTCTGTGTAATAAGGGAAAAAACTCGGGCAAAAAGAGATAAAACTTCTTGCGTTTACAGGGTAATAGAACGAGACTCCATGAATCACAACTACGTATAATCTTCATCATCAGGCAGAGTCAAATCGATTGAAATCTCTCTTAAAGCCAAGTCCAGCGGTATTGCAAAAGGAAGGGGTGCTTCGGTTACCGAAGATTGGTTCAATAGTTCACTCTCATTGTCGATATCAGAATCTTCGTACTCGTGGTGTTCGATTTCTAGCAATGGGTCATCATATGTTCCACTGTGGAAGCATACTCTGTGGAGAAAGTGATGTAGGCAAACGAGTCTTCCACAATAAGCACATACGACGAATCCAGAACGATCACAATTTTCAAGTTCACACACTTCAGAACAATGAACATTGAATTGTATATGGCGTCCACTGTGTCTGGTCGAGCACTCATCATTTCTTCGAACGAAAATGATGGATCTGTCTTGTGCCACGCGAAGCGAATCAGGTCGCGATAGATAGGGGCACCAAACTGATCCCAAATTAACGAATGAAGATTGATTACTCCCTCTCGATCGGTGATCTCACCGATAGAGCTCTCAAAAAGTGCCTCTTCTGTAACTCTCTTGACGAATTTCTTATATTGCCTATTGAAACATCAAGAGGTTGGAGATCTGCTGTGGTTCCAGCAGGCACTTCAAGAGTATTGACTCTGTTAGTCCTGAGGCGGTGAAGGATACGTTGATTTCGTTGTCCAGGCCAAGAATCATGCAAGAGGAGCATGTTAGGGGTGCCAAGCAGTTCTCGGTCTCCTTGCTCAATGATTTGACTAGCATTGGGTTGAGCATCTGGTCGCAGATGATCTTGTGGATTGTAGAGCCACGACGGCCCAGCAACAGGCTCAATAGCTGTGTCGATTGTTGGCGTACTCGTGTTACGTTTATCCAAAACATCGTAGAGAGTTCTATTAGTGAATTCATATTCATCAACAGCAGTTTCGTCGTCTTCAGGGAGAAGCCTTCCATGTAAAGCTGGTAGAAGTACTCCATCGATCCAACGAATCGTGTGATTCGATGTCATTTTATGTGACCTCGAGGCGAAAACTACTACATTTCCACATATTTTCTCAAGCTCTCTAATCCTGACTGACACACGTGGGCCAAACGTGTAGTTAGGTTCTTGTAGTACGAGCAAAAGGCGACCAATTGGCCTGCCATCACGACTTATGATAGGTTGCAAGGTATAGGAGTTAGTCGCCTTATTGCTTGAATCTATGTCGAGAACAGTGTCCCTCTCTCCTGCGAATGATAGTGTCCTTATATTAGTTACTTCGTAATTAAATGGGACCTGATCTACGTTCCACACAAGCCGTTGCGGAAAATGTCCAGCTCTCGACAAATAAGATGACCTAAACTCATCGATAGTCTTCCTCTGAGCCTCTTCTTTTTCTCGTTGAGAGCAAGAGCACACGCGCGTCACTTTTCGTGACACTATGTTGTGTCGCGACTTAAAATCGTGTAGCCATCTCTCTGTGGTGCCATTTATATGCATAGCAAGAATCTTGCGCTAGGAGGAATCCGGATACAAATTTCAAGAACACTGCGTGTTAGTTATTGCGCTGTCGCGTAATGCTACGGTGAATGCTTGCTTAGCATGTAGA
>JAIFTH010000126.1:0-54658 GCA_019968535.1 Fragariocoptes setiger | reverse complement strand
ACACACACACACACACACACACACACACACACACACACACACACACACACAACCGGCTGTTGGCAAGCTTGTTTTCGTAAAGATGTTGCCTGGTGTCTGCAGCCAGCACTGTTGGCGAGTCAATAGTTTGTGATGGTTAGCTGGAAGAAAATTATCAACGACAGCGATAAAGAAAGCAAGCGCGAGCAGGCACTTGCAATGATTCGGTGGGCACTCCTGATGAGTTGCTTCTGCAGTTACCTGTTGAGCTTGTATTTGTGTGTACAATTGAGAGAGCAAGATCTGCGAGAATGGAAGAGAGAATTGAATCATAGAGTCGAGTCACGGTAATAACGATTATTACAATGTACACTAGCTGTTTGAATTGTAGAGAGTTGTGAAAAGTAAAACTCGAACAGCAACAAGCGACGAAGGCAAGCGCAAATCTGTTCAAACTTTTACTTATTTGATTCTCTCCACTTTGATTCCATGAGCCACTAACTATGAGCTAAACTATCTTAGCAAGCTAAGATAGGTATTGGCTGTTGTTTATTTACTTGCTATTTGCTGCTAGATGCTATCTTCTGCTAGTGTTGTTAACTGTTAGTGAATGAAACGGACCAAATTGATTGGATGCTTGCCTGTATCGTCGTCGTCAGATTTTCATCATGACAAAAGAGCAAGGTGTAGTACAAGGTGTCCAAGTTATCACACACACACACACACACACACACGACCAAGATGGTGAGCATTCTACACTAAGGGCAAATATTTGTAAAATCTTCCCGCTGATTTAGCTTCGAGCCATTTGTTGGATTCCGCGCCATTTATTCATTTATTCGGTCAAGCTTCTTTCTTCTCGAATCCAATCCATTCAATGAACTGTGTTTTATGCCTCATAGCTTGGATGTAGCATTTTGTTAGTTAGTTATTTAATTTAAGCAAATATTTGGAGCATTGCTCGGGTCAAGTTAGATCGGCGGGTGCCTTGATGTTGATAAATCGCCGCAATGTTGTAGTTCGCCATGTACAAAATGATTCGAGTGATTGTTGGTTCAATCGATTAGAATCTATAATGTTGCAATTTCAATTTCACTTTCTATTTTACATCTTCGGTTTTTTGGTCATTTCACTATTGGGTGTGCTTGATTGGCGGCAACAGTCAGAGTGAGTGATATTTGGAATGAGTTCGCTCCGGGAGTGTGACTAGTAGGAAGATGTATCTGGCACACACCTACCTGATAGAGTATCTAACAGTTGTACGAAGCAATTATGAAAGTGATGAGGCCTTGTAGAGAGATTTACACTTAATAGTGGAACGAAATGGCTTTCAACAGAGTATTATTGAATCGATTCAAGCTTGCGAAAAATGTGATTCTTGTTTTCTCTTCACTCGACTCATTCCTCATAAAGTATAACTTTCTCACACTTGTACAACACGTCGTGACTTCATCCAGCCATCTTCTAATTCTAATCTCATCCGTATCAATTCTCAAATAAGTACGTTCGTAGATTCTTTAATCTTAATCACCACTAGCACTAGCATTAGAGCTCGTAGATCTCACATAATCACAAAGCACCATCATAATCGATTGCTCCAACGACTCTTGTCATCCTTAGTGCGTTTGTTAAACTGTATCGATTGAGATTCTTAACTGAGACTCCATCGCTTGAGACGAAATAAAATGTTCATTTGTGTCTTGTTGTGCGCAGGTATACATCATTCTATCAGGAAGCACACACAAAATCATACACTTGAATCAAGATTAGGGTTAATTTAGATTGAAATTTCCACAAAGCACGCACTTCCTCACATTGTTCAGCGGATGCTCGATTAATCACGGTCATAAAAGTAATGGTTGAGCAATGGTCTCTTCCTAGTGTTCGTAAATAATGTCACCGTTGTCATCTCATGTCGTTAACTGAGTCTGGGCATTGTCGCAGCATCGAGGAGAATATCTTTTTGAATGAACATTTTGGTTAGAAACAAGTGCTTTGCAAAATAAATATGAGATTCGTGCGTCAATTAGAGGCATTTTAATCAATTTTTATTTGCCTGCGAGCGTTCTTTCGAATTCGAGAAAGCGTTTGTTTCTGACAAAATGCAAAATGTGTTCGTGTGTGTGCCGCGAGCACCAGTATTGTATCGAGAGACGACTGCCTGACATGAGTGTTGTTTATTTTAGAATCACTAACGAACTCAATTATCATAACATGATTCGCTGTTATGGCATCTGTCTCTCAATTATGCTATGATACTCGATGATACTATAGTACTATAATGTTCAATGATGGCGTGTTTGATCTACAGGTATAGCCAAAGCTACAGGTGTATATCAAAGCTCTTTTCTTATACAATTCTTTTAGGCGGTCATTTTGCACTTCATTTTGCCCTGATGGCTAGGAGTTATCTAACGAGCGCTTGCCACTGCGAGACGTTCTGTTTTTCCTCAATCAGCAATCAGTTAGCCCTCGAATTAAATTGTTAGCGCATATGCAAGTGACTGGGCTAGATTAGAACTTTTTTTTCACTTCCAAATCGTTCAAAGTGTCACGACTTTAACGGTAAAGGAGCGAAAGAGAACGACGAATATGATTCAATCCTTTAGCTATTTTACCTTGCTCAACTATTCTTGAGTTTGCTAGATTACACTTTATTGTAATGCTGTCGCTGAATTATTCAGACTGTTGTGAATTATTTCAAGCAAAAATGACGACAACAAACGGTAGATGGCAAATACTCGAATTCGCCGAAGAAAGCTTGGCGATCAAGCTGACATTTACAGTGAAACAGTCTGTTAACTGTTTCGCGCTAATCGCAATGATGAAGAGGCAAAAACATTTGCTGGTTGTTCTTGACAGACAAAAAAAAGAAGTGAAATTGTCGTCGCTATCATCAAGAATCATGAATCAAGAACATTTGAGACGCGTTGAATGATGAGCATCGTTTAAAACAAACAAACAAACGAACGGCGAGCTAGTTAATGGTCATCGTTACACATGCTATCTTAAACAAAGATAACTCAATCTGTGGATCATGCATTGCCTATTCGTGTGACGGTGTCACACGCATACAGGTGATGCGATCTCTCATAAGAATACACAGTTTACTGCGTTCACTCTAATAAGTGAAAGCAGTGAGAGCTTCTGTGGGTATCAGATTCAGGAACAATTTTTGTTCGCCAGTGTGCTGCTTGTTTGTTTATTCGTCTGTAGTCTTCTTGGTGGTTAGTCGTATCACTTGTTGCTTAGTTGAATCTCTTGTATCGCGTAAGAGATGTGTATCTCATTTTGAGTAGCCATTCTAAGCAGGAGTGGCACTGAATATCAGTTTTGTAGTGTTGCAGAAAGAGAAAGAGGAAAAGAAAAAGAAAAAGTAAAACAAATTAGAAAAAGTTGAGACAGAAACAAAACGAGTTATGTTGCGAACAAGTCGTAGGATAGCAGCAACAACAACAACAAAAATTACCACAGAGATTGTTACCAGTGATTTCAATAAAGTTTACAACGTTTGGAAGAAGAAAAAATGCGTGCCGCTTTTTTCTTAGGTGTGATTCGATGGCGGAAGTTTAAAGGCGACGAACGCGCCCCACAATGAAGAATGTTTTTTCTACTTTCTATATCTTACACCAAAAAAGATATGAAAATCATTTTTTGATTTTAAATATCGAGGAGCTTGCCTGCAATGAAAGACTATTTTAATCAACATTGTGAGCACTTTATAGCTAGTCATAGCTTCCGGCTGAGAAAATGGTGAGATCAAATTGAATTGGAATGATGTCGCATGCGACAAAGTTTAACTATTCAACTATTGGTAACTGTTGATGTTTCAACCACTGCAAATCGCGATACGCTCTTTGGCTCAAACGACATGCGTCAAGTACATTTTGTTTGTTTGTTCCGGACTCACAACACTTACAACATAATCTTTTTGCACTCATTTTGTCAGGGTAGCCAGCATGTGCGTTTGTTTGCATTAGATTGAGTGCAAATTAAGTGCACACGTTTCGTGTGATAACGTAAGAAAGTGGCGTCCATTTGCTGACCGGCACCTGTTGCGCGTGCGCATTTTTATGTTTGTAATTGTAAGATTTTCAACTATCGCTGCTCACTGCGTACAATGTATGCGATGGTCAGCATTGGTGATGTGAGAAGGCTTCAATTAACGATCCTGAATGTTATAAAGTCTTGTTATCGTTCTTCTTTATGATCGCAAGCTCTTATGCTAGTCATGGCGACCAGAGCTATTAAATGCAAACTTACGAACAATACGTTTGAGCCATCACCGTGTTGTTAGCGCTGGATGCCGGTTTTTATTCCTAGCAAATCATGATACATGAAATTTGTTACATGTAGTGGCGCTAGTTTTGCAATGAACGTGCTCGAGTCGTTGTTGCGAGCGACAAAGTTGTTGCGGTTAAAAAGCATCAAACAATCGCGCTGTCTTCGAACTGACATTGTGTATGCGCGCGTGTGTGTAGAAAAAGTTGTTATCATTAAGACAATGTAGTAATCAGCACTTACTACTCAGAACATTATCTAAACTGTATCTAAGAGCTAATAGATCGAAACTTCAAACTAGAAAGTTTTCAACTTGATTGATTCGTTTGTTATTGATTGACATTTGAGTGTCACATCTCGATTATCTTAATAGATTGACGCTTAGTGTAGTTGTATTGCAAAATGTTTTATGTCGGATATATTATTAGTTATATATAGCAGACAATTAATCAATCTTTGACTCACGACTTGCTACTTAAGACGAAGATTATTTGCATCAACACTATTAGCTAAATATGGAACGACATGGAGGTTGACACCGACAAAGAGTACAAAATTTTCGCTACAAGGACATGAATAGATTGCATTATGCATTGCACTATCATCAATTCAATGAGAGAAACTCATTAACAGGTAGTGCTGCCATAATCAAAGTTTAAACAATGATGAATTGCACAACAATTGTTGTTATATATACAAAAGTTTACACAAAAGAGCTTGGTGAACAAGTGGTGTATCAAGCGAGCACAGTAAGTTTAAAACATCTATCATTTTGTTGCGAGAAATGTGAGCTCTTTGAAAACTAAGTTGTGAACTTGACGCAACTCTCTCATTCAAGAAATTCCTCTTTTTGTTTGCATTTAATTTATTTGCGCGCGTAAAATGTGCACGCGTCATAGCGACAGAGCGAGCGAAACAAACATTGTGAGCCTCAGCATTCTGCCTGTCTAAATAAAGTTGCTCTGCCACCTGTCAACTTATTTGATCATTTGCTCTAACATTCGTGGACAGGGTGTTGCTTGATTCGTGTGATAAGTGCAAATATCATCAGCAGCCGCTTTTTGGTTTTATGGCATGCTTTTGGTTATCCACAAACACGGCACAACGAATATAGCAAATTCAGATAAAGCGAATGAATATTGCATTGTAAAGAGAAACGAAGAAGACCTAACATACGAAGAAAGCTTTGTCAAGGATATCAGAAAGTCGAGAAAGTGTCAAGAAAGCGGATCAAGAAAGCAAAGTTTTAAAGCAAGAATTATTACACAGTGTAGACACATTCTAACTCATACTTTTATACTAATTCCAGTGAATGCGATATGATCTATTAAAATGTACGCCCAGAGAATCGTGTCTAGCGTCTTAGCATCGCGCGCGTGTATCATACAATGCAGACTACACGCTTGCACTCCATGTTAGAAAACGTTTCAAATGTTGCTCGTACAACTGTTCAACTGTCAAGTTACATAAACAATTATTACTACAGTCTATTTGCCTCTCGGACTGGCTACTCGGCTATCTGTTTGTCTATTTGTTCGTTTGCTTGAGTGAAAAGAGTTTAAGATCGAGATTTATTGCGTAACCTAGATGCCAATGTATGTATTTCGTAAGCTTTAACCCAGTAAGAATCAACTGACTGAGACAGATGAAAATTCCGAATGAATGAATGAATAGATCAGTTGGAGAACGAGCAGACAGTGGAATTCATTCATTCTCTATTCATGAATGTTTGTATTTTTCGTTTTGTGCGAGCCACGAGCTCATACTTAAAGACACAAAGATATAATAGACAACAGACAACGTGTCGTAGAAAGTAAGAATGAACACACACAAAACCGGATCAAACAATCTCGGCAACCTCAAGTTCGAGGGCACCACATTCTAACTATAACCTCTACTTCAACACTACCTTTCTGACACTGACGTCCGGGCACGACAAGTGCCCGTTTGTCAGTTCCAGAAAGGTAGTATTTCTTACCCAAAAACTGGCTATTCTTGTCTACAAATTGCTGAATAAGCCACTGAATAAATACATGTAGTGTAACTTGAAAAGAAATGATGTGCACGAATTAGACAGTGCAAGTGAGTGAGCAGTATTTGCTGTTGCTATCATTGTGCGACACTAAAACACACCGTTTACACAACCGTTGATCAATGAATAGTAAACAAACATATGAGCAAAGAGTGGAATAAATAAACGTTGATCAATGTCAATCTTGACCATCATCAATGTTTCTTTCTAAATTTTCTTGACGTTCACTTGGTTAGTTGGCTCTAACAAACATCAGTCAAGATCAGCAGAGTTGAGGTAACAAGTCAAGGATACTTCCAACTGCAAACTGATAGATCAGTTTGTAGTGACAGCTATCGATGCTCTACCTGTCTGTCTATATAAACAACACGTTGTTTGTAATGGGCGGCTAATGAACTGCCTCTCACCTTTCAAACATGTTGGGCACTGCTGCCTACTAATCTGCAACAAATAATTTGGCCAACACCTACTAATAACTGCCAACAAATGTCAGTTGTATATATTTGATTTAAAGATGGTACTAATTTTCCGGTCATGAGTCTCTTCTTTATTCAGCCTAATATTTGACGCATCTAATTATGTCATAATGGTGATCAAATAGACTATGAATCCGCGACAGAAAGAATACATTTAGCGCCCACTTGTTTATTGTCCACTATAATACACACTCACATGACTTATGACGTCCCGTGCACCTTGCAGTGTTTACATCGCCAACATTGGCAAGTTCAAGACACCTAACGATTCGAGCTAACGGTATCGAGTCGAAGTATGCATGAAACAGAGAAGGGAAGATTGAAAGACAGCACGGTGCTTTCCTGTCGATCATTGGCAAGCGAGTGTGTTGCAAAATTGTTTAGTTGGCCAAAAAATGTTGTAAAAAAGAAACATTAACGCTAAAATAAATTGTTTGCAATGAGACTAACATTGTTTGGTGTCTAAAGATAATGCTCAAAAGACAAGCGCGAGCTTTCACAACATTTCATTCATTAATCTCGAAATCAAATTTGATTTCATTACAAATTCAGTTAGCAGTTGACTAGTCTGCTGATTTGCAAAGTTTTGAGCTCTGTGTCTCACAACAGGTGGCCGCACACATGATGAGTGAGAATGCACCTGGTCACCTGAGAAAGAACTGTTGAGTTTAAAAGAATGAAATCGAATGAAAATGAATTGAATCGAATCGAGAAAAATGAAAGAAAAAACCTTTGACTAACATGTTTAAGACAGATGTAGTAGACTAGTTAATGCCCACCATTAACAATACTTACTGACAGCACTGGCTGACTGGCTGACTGCATTGAAATATTCAATCACCGTCATGTTGCTTGTCCTAAGATTGCAAACACGCGCTCTAGATATTGATAATAATCATGCCACCCTGAATTGTAGTTGTCACTAATTGAATTCAAGTTTAAATAGATGAATACCTATTCATCTATTTTATCATCACCCACTCTGATAACAGAGAAGACTGTTCAATTCATCCATAGTTTTCGTTCGCAGGCCATTACACTCTATCTCCATCGGGGTGACCTTATGTTGGGTTGACACTCTGTTCGATTTAGTTGGTTGCTCACAATAATCGTCACACTTCTGACGTGATTTGTCGCCGGTCAAGCGTAGCGTCTACCTCAAATTAATTGGGATATTTCATTTGGAAATCCTCTAAACTATATCTCAAATGAAATTGTGCGAACTCTGTCTGAATATTCCCGACTTGAGTTCTTTTTAGGGTCTATTGCTGTCGGATCAAACTAATGGACAATCAAATCACAAATTCACAGGAGTTAATGTTTGATTATTCCGCACCTTAATCTCTCTAGCGTTATCTAACTGTTAATAAAGCTACTGACTGATATTATTTCAAATGAGAGAGTATGTATGTTTATTAAGATGTTACTCGTACTGGGAGAATTCAACAATACAACGTTTCAGGGATGAACACGTTGTATTTGTATGATTCTTAAAAGATGCAAATCATCAAACAACAGCGTGTCGTTACCGGACGCGTTGTTGTTAAAAGCTTCTTGCAATAGGGAAAGCAACGCAAGAAGCATTGTTGCTAGCAATGCTTAAGCGTGCCTGCGACACTCCTTCACCTAAAGGACACGCGGGTATGCAAGCTTGATGCGGTCGACATGAACTCGATCGATTGTATTCCCAATCGGATTATCGATCTCGACAATCTCGTCATTGATGATACCGGTTATTTTGAATGGACCTGTCCAACTGACAGTGAAATTTCTTTGCAAAGTCGGTGGCTTCTTGAGCCAAACATATTCACCAATTGCATAAGTTGGTTTAACCCGATTTTCATTCAATCGCCTTGCATCACGGACTTGTTGTTGCTTTGAACGACGATTAGCTAAAGCTGATGCCATTTTACCCGTGTACACTTCTCTAGGTGTTGCTTTCAAGACACGGTGCCACGTGTTGTTGCATTTGGCAATAGTTGTAGCTAGTTGAACTGGCCACGAGCTCTTGCTGTCTATATAGCTTTTCAAAAGATTTTCTCTTTGATTGTTTTAATGAAACGCTCAACTATTCCAGTTGACTGGTGGTGATACGCTGGACCAAATATAAACTTGACATTAGACCGCTCAAGAAATCGTGTGAATTCAAGGCTGTTGAAATTTGTTCCACAATCGAACCAGATTTCATTCGGTTTGCTATAATTGTCGAATGATTTTTTTTTGATCTAGTGGCGAATATTTGAACCATCTTCATGTTGACCTGTCCTAAAGCTAACAAACTCAAAATTTGACTGATGAAATCTCGAAATTCTGGGATTTTACGGGGAAATTTCCTAAGCCGGCTTAGACCACGCCTGACAATATGAGACCAAATTCATGTTGATCTGAGCGTCACTCGGGTGGATGTTACCTTGTAAGCTCTTTTGTTTGCAAAAGTTTCGAAACGCAAGATTAGAGATGGGCGCTGAGCTGTTTTCTCGCATAGCATAGCCTGCCGAATCGGCGCGATGCTCGGATAGCATTACTGCGATAGTCAGCTCGGGCGTCAGCACCCTGATTGCCCGGCGATGCTCGCATTGGCTGAATGCGGCAGGCTGTTTGTTTTTTTGAATTTTCATTATTTTTGAAGCACCTACCGGCTCGCTGTCGCCCGCCTTTTACCCACCTACCCTCCCCCACCTCCGCCACCACCACCACCACCCGATGTTGCGGGCTTCGCCCGCAAAACGACGGTCGTGCTTCGGGCTGCCAGGTCGCAGCCAGCGAACAGGCTGAGAGCTGGGCATCGTCGGTATGTGATCAGCGCATCAATTGCATGCTCGATTCGCGACAGCCCGATCGAGTAGCATATGCGAGCTCGCATCGGGTCGTCAGCTGCGACGGGTCTCAGCCGACAGCCGCCAGCGCTAGAGAGCTGAACTGTCCAGATTCAACTCGACTGTGCAGTTGGCCTGTGAATTTACGACTGGCAGTTGGCAGTTAAACTGCCGAAAAAACTGCCAGGCCAGGCATAAAATTCGCCTTTTGATTCACAGTTCTGACGACTGTTGTTTGACGGGCCTGCAGCCACGTGGTTGACATAAGACTTGATATTCTGTGACGATCGTGCTTGTTCTATTCTTCGCCCAGTTATTTTCACAGTTGCCAGTTCAGCTCTCTAGCCAGCGCCCAACTCTACGCGATATTCGAGCTAACCAACGAATTGAGCTTGGCGCCCTTTTCGACACGCATTTCGATCCACAGAGGCGCATGCGTCGTCGCAGAGTTGCTGCTCCTGTACTGCAGCAGCTGCAGCGAACGATGCTGCCTGTGTTTACAAAATGAGTCGCAAAGTTGCGAGGCGGCGGTCGGTCGTTCAGCAGATTCAGCGTCGAGCCTGTCACAGCAAGCACTCTGTTTATTTGTATCAACTGTTTTCAGCGTTATTTAGACCGTTACAATCATCATCGTTTTGGTGTTTTCGCAAGGTATACTCGTCGGCATCATAACTTCCCTCTCATGCCGAAGCTAAACTGCACAATCAATTGCTCAACAACGAATTATTTACACGCACATATTGTCAACGATTCTTATTCGAAAATTATTGAGGACAGTCAGCAACAACAGTGCCTCTTCAAAGTCAGTCAACAAAAATTCAATCAATATAGTCGATCTAAGCAGTCATGTCTCGGCGTTTATTATCGTCGTTCATTTCAGGCGTTCGAAATCATCATGCATCGTTAATGTCAAGAGGATATTGTGTCGCAATCAATACCAACTGCTATGCTCGCTGCCAGCAACGCAAGGCTGTTGTGCCGACTCTGCGTATGATCACAACGCACACTTCAAGCGACAATAAAGTCAATCTAGGTATACGTGAAGATGCTAGCTTATTGATATCAGAAATCAAGAAAGAATTACAAACTGGGCGCTCGGAGCTCACCGAAATCGCCACCTATTACTTTGATGGCGAAGGCAAAGCTTATCGTCCCATGATTGTGCTACTTATTGGTCGTGCATTCAATCATCACATGGGTTGCCCGATACAATTGTCCCAGGCGCAACGTGTTGTGGCCATGGTCGCCGAAATGATACACACATCCAGTTTGGTGCACGACGATGTCATCGATTGTGCTGACACGCGTCGTGGCAAACCGTCCGTCAACGTTTTGTACGGCCAACGACGCTCAGTCTTGGCCGGTGATTACATTTTATCGAGAGCTTCACAGATGTTGGCCAAACTCGAAAACGAAGACATAATCGTAGTTTTATCACATGTAAGTCAAGCATCTGTTTCGTGCGGTTTGTTGGGTCATCGGCTCTTTTGCACTGCAATAGGGAACGTTAAGAGAGTAGTGACCACTTCGAGATCAACCAACGAAGCACACAACCAGTTTTGCTTCTCCTTCTCATTCTACATAAAATTGACCGTTAACTCTCAACATATTCTGTCTTCGTCCACACTTACAGATTCTACTTGACCTCGTTAGAGGTGAATTCATGCAGATGAACAAGGCCGGTGAACAGAATCAACGTTTCGATAACTACATCAGTAAGAGTTTCAAAAAGACTGCCAGTCTCATAGCTTACACTTGCAAAGCTGTGACTTTATTGTCGGGTGCTGACGCCAAACAGCAAGAAGCAGCGTACGAATATGGAAGAAATCTTGGCATAGCTTTCCAGCTCATAGACGATTTGCTCGATTTTGAATCTAACCAAACAGAATTGGGAAAACCTACTGCTGCAGATTTGAAGCTTGGATTAGCCACGGCACCGGTCTTGTACGCCAGTGCTCAATTTGAAGAGCTTGAAGCCATGATAAGCAGGAGATTTAGTGAACCTGGCGACGTTGAACGCTCTTATGAGCTCGTGATGAAATCGGACGGCCTTGAAAAAACTCGTGAACTAGCACGTCGACACGCCCAAGACGCTCTAGATCATATATCTGGACTATCAGACAGTGATGAAAAACGCGAACTGTTCGCGTTAGCTGAAATGACCGTCAATAGACGAAAATGATCTCTTCGTTAAGTAATAATGAAACTTTTTATAGTCTAATTGTCATACCGAGCACCATCTATTTACGTGTAAAAATCACTTAAAGTCTACTCATATTATGTTTTAGTTTAAAAGTCTTATCAAAATTATATCAAATTAAATCTAAAAGTTTTAATCTCTGAGATCTTTTTGTTCATAATAATTTCCAATTAATAAGATGATAAGGTTGCAGGCAGTCCATGAGTCTGGCTCACAATTGGTTTGACTCCTTATATGGCTACATATGCGTGATATCTGCCTCAAAGAGGCATAAATACTTGAATCCAATGGTTCTTGAAGCACGGCGAGCAGAGAGTACAACCATGAGCCTTTGATTCTACCATTAGCAATCATCTCGCCTGCCAGAAGCTCGAGATTGTGACAAACGTCGGCCTGCGACAATGTCAATAAGTTAGCGAATTCTGGCGGTTTATCAGTATCTAAAATGATGGGTGTATCGGGAGTGTCTTTACGTGACGAGTGTAACTCTGTGGAGGGATAGATTGATTCGCGTTGACGAGTTATCTTTTTCTTTAGTTGCGAAAAGCCTTCCAATTGATCGCGCTGGACATCTTCAGGTATTCGTCGATTGGCGTCTAACTTCACAAATGTGTCCCCAACTGACAAGCGCGCCTTTTTTGCACCACTCTCACCATTCTGAACAGGCAACTCGATGGAGTCCCCTTCGTTCGATGGAATGGTTCCAGGTTTTGCGAATGCTACTTTAGAACATTGTTGAGCTTCCAAGTGTACTCTGTAAAGATAGTCATAGCCGTCCTGTGGAGGAAGATTAGGATCAAAATTTTGTGGTATTTCAACTGGAAGGCACTGAGTTCCTACGGATTCATCATCCGAAATATCTTCAGCGTCCGAATCCGAATGATTCAATTCACCGAAACGCATCATTCTAATCCTCCAAACTGTCGAAATTGAATATATAACGTAATGTTAAAAAGATCCAAGCTATCTCATTAAAGTTTTCAAACAACTGTGCTTTAAAGACCGCAATTGAAATATGAAAGTTATCCATGTGAAATCAGCTGATTCATTGTGTTCAATTTTGGCAACATGCATTCTACCGTGGCGCGTTGCGATTTCGGTGTGGTGTGTTTAACTTGGTTTTTATCACATTTATTGTAATCTAACTTTAATTTAATTTTGAAGGTCGGGCACATACCACGATGGAGCTTGAACAAGTGCGTCAAGCGTATAAGGAATTGATGAAAAACGCGTACACAATCGCAAAGGGAGAAACGCTGGACCCCAACGAGTGTTATCGTGATGCGTTACCCAATCTGATTTATGTGAAACGCAAGCATCGGGAGCTCAAATTACGTATCGAAAACGAAAGAGACCATTTGACTGATTTGGCTCGACAGAGATACTCATTGCATTTAGATCGTCAGAACTTTATGTTTCTCATCGGTCGTCTGAATCACGAAATCGATGAGATCAAGAATAATCTCGATGATGAGACCGTAGAATTAGGCAAAACCTTAGAAGGAATGGACGTGAATGCAAAACTTGAATTCATCGACAAAGACATTGCCGAGAGGACGCGCCTAAAGAATCAATTGGCTCAAAAAGAGAAAGAGATCTCCGATTTAGAATCAATGACCGAGCAAACCGACCGACGGTTCAACCAGTGCAAGCCACTATTGGAAAAGACGTTAATCGAAATACAGCACATAAACAAGATGAAACCATGAATTGACGCGTATTGCATACACAATTCAAGGTTAAACTTTTATACTACATGATGTGGTCGGACGAAAAACACTAGAGCTCTTCGAGCATGGCTGTTGTTATATAGTCAAGTACGTTATCATTATGCAGCACTTCCGTATGACCGACACCGGGCACCACAAAGTGTCTAATGAGTTCTGGCATTTGTGCCTGCCATTTCGAACAAAGTGTCAAACTGAGCCAATTGACTGTACCATCGCCATTAGAATCATAATCTAACTCGTATGGACCTGTATTATATTGACACCGTGATACCGTTTCACCAGTAATATCATAATTAAGAGATGTGATATGATTAGCAGCAAAGAATAAACATAATAATATTCGATACTATAGATTTGCTTACCGTCAGGAAAATCTTGATCTTGAAGGTAACGTACTCGCTCAATTGTTGGCACATCCGATCCGTGAATGCAATCGACTCGCAAATCCTTGATGGGTTCGAATGGCTTCACCAGCTTGTTGCTGGCTAGCCACATGTCACGAACATTGGGCAAGTTCAAATCTTGGAACAATTGTTCGTAGTCGAATATAGTGTAATTTTTGCTTGGTCTTTGAATGATAACATGGTCTTTGGCGCGAGAGCTTCTATTGTTGGAGATGGCGTTGGGGTTTGTCAATAAAAACGGAACACTCGGAAACGAACGAACGACCTCACGGAACTTGTTCTCACTTACTAGCGGTATGTTCATACCATCGCCAGCCACCAGCGCCTTGGCGGCTTTAGTCGAGCCGCCCCAAGGCGAAGCCAGAGCCAGCAGTCGTTTTATGTGCAGTAGGCGCCATTTGGGTGATTTTTCACGCAAATAAACTAGAGCATAAAGGCATCCCATGGAGTGACACACCAATGTTGTTGGATGCCCGTAGCCGAACGCAACCGCTCGCTCAACAAGCTCATCAAGTTTCATAAAATAATCTGCTATTTCGTTTGGTGCCTTGCGAAAATCGTACGGTGCCGCCAGTATTGTGCGATCTGTCTCGTAACCGATCTCTTCCAATCGATCGATGATTGCGGAGAAGTACTCGGATCTATTGGCGTGTCCTAGATCCAGGTGCTTGACCGATTTCACGGATCCGAAATCTGGTGCTTTGATCGTGACACCGGGCTGATCGTGCGTGGTACCTGTTGCGGGGTCATATTCTAGAATGATGTTATTAATCCAGCAGTCAACTTTTAACGGAAGCAGCATACTGATACGGAGCCACACGTCAGTCCAGTCAGAATTTCTGCTACACAAAAAGTTGATCTTCTCGACATTATTCAATTTCGCCTGTAATCGACTACCAGCCAATCCAGGTATCAATATAACTGATCCTCCTCGAGTTCCTTTAATTGCCTTCTTCTTGATCATAGAGTTGTTATCGTCGTCTTTCGCAATATCGTTGATGTGCAACAACGAGTTCTGTCCCGTTGACGTGAGCGCTGTCTCGCAATCGAAATTTTTATTGATCAACAAATTCATGTCTTCGATGTACAAACAGAGAGCAGGAATATCGATCATATCAATTGTCTGATTAAACGCTCTGTACGCTTGGCAATTTTCATCGATCATATTTTTGTTTTTGAGTATCAAATTGTAGTCGATATGTTGACCATTGCAAACCATCGGTGTTAGAGAAGCAGGAGTTATAGTTTGCTGATGTTGCCATTGGAGTCCTCCAAATATTGTGGCACAATCAATAAGTTGGAGCCGAGAAATGCATACAAACAAAACAACAATTGAACATGTTAACGTAATTGATGACATGGCGGCCATTCTCATGAAACTTGAATAATATATTATGCTTTAGTCGGGTTAATGGAAACTTTTTTGGTCGAAAATTCACTCCGGTTGCAAACGGCAAATGGCAATTGCATCGTTTTGACAGTCAGTGACAGCTATAGTCGTCTGGAGATCGTTTCGCACTAGTCAGCCAGCTCTCGCGAGCCAAAGCTAACGAACAGGCTTTGAGCCAATCAGAGATCTTCTCGAGATATGCTAGCCTTATCGATAAAGTAAGGTCCTCGATGGTGTGCGTAATTGATTGTTGAGATATTCACAAAGTTTCGAAATCATTGTTACATGCAATTGTGATTGAGTGTGCGGGCCAAACAATTGACACAGTTCTAATTACGAATCATCGGTGCGATTATTATCTGAATTGTTGTTTTGTTTCGGGTTATTTGCCCTGCTTGGAGGTTGATTTGGATTAACAAGTTAGCAGTTGTGTTGGTTCCGAATAAAACTAGTTCTAAATATCAATCACGTCTGTCGATAATAATGGAAAAGTTCATGCACCGTTTCGTTCTGATCTCGAGGCGTGCAGACATTAATTGTACTAGTCAGCAAGAATAGTAATTGTTTTAAATAGACAACAATTTTCGACAAGATCATCTCGTGGCCAATTACTAGCTCTTCTAAGTCCTCAAGCTCTAATCAATCATGACAACTGAATCATTAGCATTTTCTAATTCCAGATTTTTCTCAGACAATACTCAACCCTCTACTGATTGACACACATTGCCCGAGATGAGAAAAAGAGACATGTTCGGCATAGATTGTGCGACACTAGAGGGTTGTTCGATATTGGAAATACAGAAAAAAAAGATTCTTAATTGATCTGAGTTTGATGGAATCAAATCAACTTAAAATTTCCTGGAAACTTCTCTTAGAGATTCCAAGATTGAAATTACAGATAAATCCTCTCAGGAACATTTTCTCCCTATACTTTTTTTGCTATTATATTCATAAAGAACTATCTGTGCGGCGAATCCTAAAAACATAGACTGAGAAATATAGTCAAACAGAGTGGCCCCTCAAAGATCTGCAAATAATGAAAGTTACATAAGAGTAATAAAGATGTTTACGGGATCATTGAACAGATGAAGACAGCGAGAAAAGTGCTGTAAGCGTGATAGAAGGAATAGAAAGTAAGTTCATGGATGTACAAAACTATCCAAACATTTTGTTGTTTCCTAATCACAACTTAATCCCATTCAACTGTCAGTTAAGTCAACTGCTCTGTTGCTGATTGGACTGCTGATTGCTAAATCGATCGTGAACTCTCAGTCAGTTTTAAAATCATCTCACAGTTTAACTCACGTTTAAGACTGGCCTCGTTACGAAGATAGATTGATTCTTGTCTTTCGATTGAAATGACAACAGGCAGACAATAATCAATGGACCATCACCCAAGCATGCATGCACATAGACACGAAAAACATGTGTAATTGGGTGCCTCAATTGTTTGTTACGCTTGCTGGAAACAAACTTTAAGAAGTGAATTGGGTCAAATCAGTCTAGAAGCTAAGTGACTACTGTTGCCATTCATGAGAGAAGAAGAGCTCAAGACAGGCATAAATGAATAGCTATGTGCAAGACATTTCATTCGAGTCAAATATGTGCCCAGAGAAGATATGAGGACATTGAAATGAATTGTTGTTCATAGACAACTACTAGCAACTAGACCTTATCATAACTAGCAAGCGAGATAATGTAAAAAATATAGAGAGAAGAAAACAATATGCATTCACGTTTATCACTTGTTTTGTCTCGTCTCGTTTCGTGGTGATTATTCGTTGTGATGATGAGTTTCAACAGCTCATGTTCGTGATGTTGATCCCGCTCACACTTCCAATGATTTGTGACTCACACGAGAAAGCAACAAACAATCAACACAGCAGCTACAGCAAATATTAGTGAACCAATGCTTATTATGAGCCAATGCTCATGTGTAACCAAGTCAGACAGCGATTAAAGTATTGCATTATGAGAGCCACCTAATGCTCTCGTATGATAAAATATAAGCACAACGTGAAACTAATCTAAATTACACTACCTCTTTCTTTCCTTTTCTTTGCTCGCTATAGCCTTCTATCGTTGCTGTCGTCTCCGTTGTCACCGCCGCAGTCATCTCCATACGTTGAATTAAGTCAACGATGATGATGATGATGATGATGACGACTCCTCAACGTCGACAAAGTCTGTCAGGTCCATTCGATCATCGTCACTGACACTCGACGTTTACTCTTTTTATTACAACGTAGTATTATTATTACGTAATCATCGAGAATCGCTATACGAGGTATGAGAAAGAACGATATTGTTCTAAGTTCAGCAGTGACAAGGGAGTGGGGCGGACTCCTTAACGACAGCACATTTTGCAATCATCTCAAAGTAGTAGGTGAATGTAATGTGTTATAAGATTTTTCTAGAGGTAAACTTCATCTGCATCTCTTTCTTTTACTGGTTCTTTGTTCGTTTGTCGTGCCTGCTATGTAGATGCTTTGCTTGTTGAGGTGAAACGACACTGATTACTTTGACTTTAAGTTGACTAGTAGTGGAGCGTACTGAGTTATTGCAGCTCTGGTGAAATGTGAACAACGTGGTGCCATGTGAGGGCTTCCTCACAATCATTTAGAGTTGTGTACGACTCACGTTATTTAGTTCTAGCTATGTCCACGAAGAATTGAAGTTGATTAGAGTTGACTTGAGTCAAGCGCTTCACTTTTGTATTCAACTTCTATACTAAACTTTTGCTACTGACTTTTAGCGAGTGAATTCTAGCGATAGTATTTTAGTTTTTTGGCAACACAAAATGTAGGCTTCTACATAATGAGCCAACAGTATAAACTGAAGCAATACTGTAGAGTCTATGCTGTAGGTCCATGCAAGAGCACACACTCACACGTTGCCACAAGATCCCCGAATAGACAGACGTGCACGTTAGTTTGTTGGTTAAAAAGAAGAAGAAGAACGTTTTTCTTGTATTATTTTTATTATTTAGTATTCTCCACATTATATTTGTTATACTAGTAAATGTGTTATGTATATTGAATTGAGCCGGTGATCTTTTTGGTTGAGTCGTGTCGGCGTTGTTGTCTGTTCACCGCGACACTGAGAAGAAAGAACAAGGGAATGGTTGTTAGAAGATGAAGCCACGCGCGCCCAACCAGTGTTGTTTAGACCGCCTTTATTGTTGTTGTGTTGCCGCTCATGATGCCCTAGGTGAAGCTTAAGTTATGCTATACAATCTTGGGCCATCATATGCTATATACTCAAGCAACTAGGCAACAACGGCTTTGACGACAGCAACAACAACAACAACCGTCGTCGTCGTCGGTAGTCAATAAACCCACTAACATTTATTATGTCACAAGATTGTGTCGAACAGAATTGAGTTGAATTGACTTATCGAGACGAAGAAAATTAGAGCCAGTGACAAGTGACTGGCGACAAGCAACTACTGCCTAGTGACAAGTACAATGAAAGGCATCAACAGTAGCAACAACTCCATCGATTTGACCTCGATCTGCTATGTCCATGTGAATGCTGATTGGCTAATGTTCGTTTATGTTGGCTGTGTCGTTCGACATGTGGACAAGTTTGCGCACCACACAGTAATTAGCTCACATTTAAGCCACTGGAACAAGCTCATTGGAAGTTGAATCATTGGATCTGACAATAAGTGAACATAATCTGGAACAACTCGAGCATTACGATAGTATAGACGGCTGCGCGCCCCAATACAAGAACGATTAAGGGTCCACACAGCGACAATAGTGATCATTATCATCATGCTCAACGATCATCGTTTATCGAGTCTGTATTCCAGCACGACGTCGTCAGTCTCAGGCAACACCAACACCAATCGTTATTCGTCCTCCATCTACAGTCAATCAATTCCAGCATCGTCTCGTTATGGCCTCACCTCAGCGAGCACCGGCTTGGGCTCCCTTCATTACGCCCATCACTACCAGCCATCGACGTCGTCGACGTCCTCATCGCTCTATAGCAAACCAAATTATCGCCATCAAGCGCACTTGTCACAATCGATGCTGATGGCACACAACATTGTTGGCAGCAGTACGTCGTCCAATTCACATCATTCATATCATCATCCCTCTTCGTCCTTGTCTTCTTCTTCTTCGACACGTTCACCATATGTCGATTCCACTGTAGCAACCACAGCAGCACAAAATCGTGATAGTTCGTCATATCGATCCAGTTATACCAAACCGTTTAGCACATCATCGTCATCAGTTGTTACATCATCGCCTTCCCCTTCTTCGTCCATTTCGTATAGTTCGTCATCGCTGTTGCCATCCACTGCGTCGTCAAGCAATTATACCTTGTCATCTCGAATCAATGCTTCCGAGCATCCACATGCCGGCAACGCGATGCGGTAAGCACAATCTTAACAAACTTATCGAGAATGA
Source organism: Fragariocoptes setiger (assembly GCA_019968535.1). Taxonomy (NCBI): domain Eukaryota; kingdom Metazoa; phylum Arthropoda; class Arachnida; order Trombidiformes; family Phytoptidae; genus Fragariocoptes; species Fragariocoptes setiger. The sequence goes on along the minus strand of JAIFTH010000126.1, from coordinate 34,929 downwards.
TGAAATTTTTGAAATGATCTCACTAATAAAAATAACCTTGTTCTTATCTCGTTATTCAAATAGATTTATGTCAAACTCATCAAATGTGCCATCAACAACACCATCATCGTTCAACAGTACAGCAACTACGACCACACCAGTTGTTAGTCGCACTTCATCGCCAACAACTCGCTCGTCGGCTTACAATTCATCCACTTACACTAATTACCGACTACGTGAAAGGCCATTGCTTAGTCAGCTAGCTAAAACAGTTCGCACAAGTGGCGTTATTTCGTCATCAGGCAATTCGTTGTTGCCACCGAAGGCGTCCAATTCATCGTCGCGAACCTCAAGTGTCTCGTCGAGTGATCAGCATCCTGATTCATGGTCGCGTGATTTGACGCGCAACATATCACGCAACAAGTACATGATCAAGTTTCGTGAGGCACATATTGACGAACCAATTGAACGGCGCAAAGCATCGATAACGTGGGATCTAACACAAGATTTGTCCAATTTGCGTCTGTCCAGCAACCTAGGGTCTGATGCTGATACTATCAGCGATAAATTCACGCCCATCTCAGAGGAATCGCAAGAAGAAGAATCGCCAATCAGCATAAGTATGCGCGTGCCGTTGAAGACTGAGCAGTCATTACCATTGGAAAAATTGCTGTCACGATCGAGCGCTACAAAGCCCAACATAATGTTGTCGAATCATCGTCCTTTGGCGCACCAATTAACCACAACAACAAAAACAACAACAAATTCTACGTGTACGTTTGAGCATAACATTGCAGAGAACAAGCTAAATAATAATAATAATCACAACATTATTAGCAGCAATGATTTTGTTAACGAAGAATTTTGCAACTATGTTGCTGATAAGCCGATCGTTCGCAACAAAGAAGATGTTGATGAGCCCAAGAAGAAGGCCGTTAAGAAACCGCTCAAAATCAAACTCAAACCGGTCAAACAATCAGTTGAATCAGAGAAACATCAGGATGATAACAATAATACTGCCAAGATAACAGCATTCGGCGACAACGAAAATGCTCAGGGAACACTCGTTTCAGGCGTGAAAAAGATAAAGAAACAGGCGATTAAATTAGTAAGCGACAGTGGAAGTGCAAGTGCAATTGACACTAAACCAATCAAGAAAGTGAAAAAGAAACTTGCTAATGCCACTGATACTGATGTCAATGCTGCCTGTAGCACCATTGTTGATGATGACACATGCAGGCAGCCACAAGTGACACCAAAAGCAGTAGAAACAACAGCCACACTGACAGAAGCGACAGTAATACCAACAACGACACTTGTTGTGGCTGACAAGCAACAACAGATCAAATCAGGCGAGCAGCTTAGATCAGACACTCGATTAGGCATCAACAAGAAATCGACTGCCACTGCAGTTGAAGATGATGTGAAAAGATGTGAAGATCTCAACGTCAACAGCAAGAAAACTTTCCACGACCAGAAACGTTCGAATGAGGCATTAACAAGTGTCAATGACATCAACACTGGCGCTGACATCACTGACATTGACATCACTGGTGGCAATGAAAGCTGCGTGAGTGGCGCCACCAACACAACAGACATTGCCAAGAAAGCAACCAAAATTAAGAAGACAAAGCCCAAAACGAGCGCCAAAGTGACCAAGAAAAAAGTATCGGGAACAAAGACAAAGGGCAGAGTGAAATTCCGACACTATTGTTTGGATGATTTCAATTTTCTTAGTTTGTTGGGCCAGGGCGGCTGGGGTTGTGTGTTTTTGGCCGAGCTCAAAGACCACGATCTGTATTTCGCGGTGAAATGTATCAAAAAGTACACCATTCAAATGGACGACGACATTGAGAGCATTATCATTGAGCGCAAAGTGCTGACACTGGGCAACATTCATCCGTTCATTTGTAAATTGTTTTGTACGTTCGAGAATGACGCGTATCTCTTTTTTGTGATGGAATATTGCGCCGGAGGTGATCTCATGTTTCACGTGCAAAAAGAAAAAAAGTTCTCCGAGGATCGGTGTCGCTTCTACGCCGCCGAGATTGTTTGCGCGATCAAATTTTTGCACGATCGATTGATCACCTATCGCGATCTCAAGTTGGACAACATATTGCTCGATTCCAAGGGGCACATTCGATTGGTCGATTTTGGCATGTGCCAATATCGCAGCTATCGTGAGGAGCTATTGCCGTCCAACTTTTGCGGTACACCCGAATACATTTCGCCTGAAATCATTGCAGGCAAGCCGTATAATCACAGTGTCGACTGGTGGAGCTTCGGTGTGCTATTGTACGAAATGGCCACCGGAAAGATGCCATTTAGAGGCAGCGACGAAAACGAACTGCTTTGGAACGTGTGCAACGAGACCATCCATTATCCATGTTTTTTGAGTCCAGAACTGACCTCTCTGCTTCAATTGGTAAGCTTTTTTTTCATTTTATTCACATCATTCTCTCTGTTTTATCTTTTGAAGCCAAAGAGTGTTAAATGAATTATATCATTTTGATTGTTTTCATTCATTAATGAAGCTACTCGAGCGCGATCCGGTCAAACGCTTGGGTATGCCAACATGTCCGGCAGGTGATATTCATGATCAGCCTTGGTTTCGTGATATCAATTGGAAAAAGATCGAAGCACTCAAAGTGCCGCCGCCCTTTGTTCCTGAAGTGGTGAGTCTATCTCTACTTGAATGTTTCGTTGAAGTCTCAGAATTCTCGATATTGAAACATATCTTGATATTAATGCATTCGAACTTGATAATGATTTTATACACTGAAGAGATCACCAAAAGATGTGCAAAATTTCGACTCTGATTTCACGGAGTCGGCGCCAGAATTGTCGCCCGTTGAGCCGTCAATATTGGATGAAATTAAGCAAGATTTGTTCGCCGGATTCAGCTACACCAATCCCGAGTTGGTCTGATTTGAGACTCATGGTTATTTACATCGAATTCCGAATGATCCCTGATTCACGAGATGACTACGTTGTTCATGTCCACATTTCTCAAATGAATCAGCATCTCATGAGAGAATGAATCTCTATCGATGTTATTAAACAACATGCATGTTATTGAATGCAATAAATCAAATTTTCACAGGTTGAAATTTTATCAAATTCATTTATTATGACGACCATGGTGGACTTGAGTTTTAGTGATTAAAAAGTGATTACTATCCTATCAAGTTTCAACAATTCTCATTTTATAGATATGAGTTGATGTATTTTTCACACACTTGACCGGCTTCGCTAGAATCAGAGGTCATAAATCTACAAAGGAACTGTTTCTTGCACTTGTTGTCACAACTGTTGAACTGCTCAGTGCCATACATGTCACTGAAACCGTAAAACAAGCGATAGAATTTGAACAACGACTCCAATGATTGCTCGTTGTTGTTTTCTGTTAGATTATTGTCATCGGAGCTGTGATTGTGATATTTCAATAACAATAGATTCAAACTAATATCATTCGGCTCATCACGTCCCAAACTTTTAGACAAATAAACGATGAATTTATGAATGTTGGACGGGGTAATGTCGTCCAAACCGAATTGTTGACTGAACGAGCCAAAATTTTCCCACTCCGGGAAATCGTGCAAATTAGGCCTGCCATTGGCCTGCGTAAGGTTCATGAAATATGATTCAAAATCGATTGGAATAAAATGGCGACTTGGGTCAATCGTGTAAACCCTGAAGCTAGGATTCAGATTGATAAACGTGGTCAACGACGGCCCAATAAAGCCAACACTTATGGCGGTCCACTTGAGGTTTTGCTCTCTATCACTTAGATTAAGGTTTGACTGACTAGAATTAGTGGTTCTGGTGTTCATAGTTGGTTGTTGTGTTTTCTCGTAGAACACCTGGAATTCATTTGTGTGAGTGTGGCCGTAGAATTGACCGCTGATTGTTCGCTTGTATCTTTGCACTATACGATTGTAATTGTGTGACCAGACTTTCATGCAATCGTCGAGGCCCGGCGGTATGTGGCCTATGATGTGCACTTGCTCGCCCAGCACCTCCGATATTTGGAGCTCATGCACGAGCCACTTGAGTTGATCACCTGGATCAGTGCTGTTGATGTACAGCCAAAAGTTTTTGTTATTACAATAGTTGGTGTTGAGCGAGATGATCTTCAAGCCTTGGCGAACTTTGGCAGCATAATTGCCATCGTGATAGATGGTGTTTTGCGTATTCGCCGGCAACCATCGCGACCAGAATTTATCCAACTCTTTGTAGAGCCACGTGGGGGCGCTGCCTTGAGCTATATCCGCCATGTTGGACGGAGCAAAACTATCCACAGGTACGCTCTCGTGGTTGCCAAGTGTGGGGAAGATTTTTGCCTTCGGCAAGTGCTTCTCGATTAATTTGAATACTGCGTCGTACGTTGCGGTAGCCGACGATTGGTTTTGTTTCCACACGTCGTGCGGTTGAATGTCGCCCGTCCACACGATGTACTCGATGTCGGGGTCGTTTGCAAGTGTGACGTTGATCTTGTGCAACAGTGCCTCGAGCATACGCGGTGGCACGTCGCAATAACCGTACGAACCCCAATATCCGGCCCCTCGCGTGCTGAGTTCGTGTGATGCACCGAGGCCACGTTCGAAGCCAATAGACGGCTCGAAAGCTGCTTCGAATCGTCTAACTTGGCCAGTGTGCGGCGTCGATGTCGATTGGCAGCACAATGGTTCGTTACAAGTGATGGGCGCCCCTTGCCGGTAGTCTAAGTCAACGTGAGTGTCGGATATATGCACCACTTTGAAACGCTTCGCTTGCTGAGTGTTGTTCGAGTCAAATTGATACTGCCGCTCATTAATACCTAGCTTGTGCAATTCTTCCAGGTTCATGTGAGGGCCGATCTCTAAGGGCACTTCCCACGGAGCTAGTGGATCGTTGAAATGGCCACACTTGTTGTCAGACATAAGTCCACATATTTGATCGGGCGTAAACACTGCGTACGCCAGAACTTTGGTCACTTCGTCGCGAAACAATCGTGTGATCTTGTGACACACCGCTTCGGTTTCCCATTGGGCCGAGCGGCACATTGTGTCGGCGATCCGATTGACTTCGTCGGCACCGCGCTCGGTCAATAGCGCATGGTGAATAAGATTGACGGAAAATTTGCATACCAGACACTGGCTACGTGTTGAAATTTTGTGCGAGTATAGTGAATTAACAAATTTGGTCTTGAATTTCGTTACAGGATTCAGCACTGTTGAATTGTCATGAACCATATTGTAGAATGTAGGACCGGCGTATCCTAACGCCAGATCCATGGCCATGACAATCAAAAGGGCCGAATAAACGGTGATCAACGAGAATGGTCTATTCATGTTGCCTGAAATGTGGGTCAATTTCATCGGTGATTATTAGTAATCTTATGAGTTTAACATTACACATTCTTTGTGATTGATATGAGAGCGTTCACTAAAGTTCATGTCACCGTCTCTCGCCAATTTCCATTATCTTAATCATCTTTATTAGCGTATGCAACACGCCAGCTTTTAACATTGTTATTATAATAAGCTCTCTAGTTGCGTCTGTCCGCGCGATAAAAGTTATGTGTTACGCAACAATGCAGAATCTTGCGTGCTCGAATTTACCGCGAAAATTTCGCCGTTCATCGGGCATGCGCACTGCGACCCAGCGAACGCGCGCTGCAAACACCATGCTGTAGTCGAGATACACAGCTAAGGCATCCAACCACCTCGCACGTTGCTTGCTCGATTTTTCGCTAATTTAATTTCATTATTAATTTTCATAGTAATTTTCTGTTAATAAATTCTCTCATCATCATTTAATTATGGCTAAAGCGCAAGTTAAGCGACCTCAATCGAGCAGCTCATCAGACAGCTCAGAGGACGAGACAAAAGTTGCCCCGGCACCGGCTAAGGTGCCAATTAAAAGGACGCGGCAATCGAGCTCATCTGATGACTCGGACAGCTCCGAAGAGATTAAGGCACCAACCAAAGAGGCCAAGGTTGCCAAGTTAGACTCGACACCCAAAGGAGTTCCAGCCAAGAACAAGGCTGCCGCCGCTCCGCCGACTCCCGCAGCAGCTGCTAAAGCATCCAAGCAGACCCCAAAGCAGGCGTCCGGCAAAAAACAGAAACCACCGTCGAGCAGCTCCTCATCAAATAGTTCTGAAGAGGAAAAGCCAGTACCAAAAGCTACCCCACCGGCTAAGAGCAAGGCAGCTGTAGTTACACCAACTCCGGCACCGCCTGCTAAGGTGATACCCAAACCTACACCCAAGCCGACGTCTGGTAAGAAGAAGCAAGCCTCTAGCAGCTCATCATCCGACAGCTCTGAGGACGAAAAACCAGTAAAAGCCACCCCTGTGGTCAAAAGTAAGACCTCAAACGGTCCGACAATTACTACTACTACTGCAACTGCGCCGGCTGCCAAAGCGACCTCTCAGAAGGCCCTTATCGAATACATGGCAAAGAACACGGAAGCTCTCAAGTTGATCTGCGAAACAATGGCCGCTCTGCAAAAAGCCTTTGCTGCAGAAAGCTAAAATAAAGACCTTCACTTGAAATATAATGTGAATTGGCTCATTTTTCATTTTATTCACGCTCTGTTATTTAGTCACGCTTACGTTCTAACTGGTTGGGCTTGTTGCTGTTGTTGTGGAGGCGGCGCTTGCTGCTGATACCCCATGTTATGCTGTCCAGTCGGGGGTTGTTGGTTTTGCTGATAAATTGGCTGCTGCTGCGGTGGCTGCTGCTGGGGCACTGGCTGCTGGTTCTGCTGTTGTGGTTGTTGTTGCTGTTGTGAAACCGATGGTTGTTGTTGAGCGACAGGTTGCTGTTGTTGAGGCGGTTGCTGAACATTTTGTCCAGTCACTTGCTGCGGAGCACCCTGATAATAATTCTGTTGTGCATATTGCTGCTGGCCGACAGGCTGCTGTGGTTGCTGGTGCTGCTGAGGTGGCACCTGGCCAACAGGTGCGGCATACTGTGCCGGTGGCTGTTGGTACGGTGGAGCAGCTACACCAGGATTCTGTGGCACTGGGGCTTGGTAGCCACCGGCAGCAGCTTGCTGGTGGTAAGCGGCTGCTTGGTGGTAAGCAGCTTGTTGGGCCTGAGGGTGATTTGGATCAACCTGATATCCGTAGTAAGCATTTGGATGAACCTGGTATCCGTAATTGGGTAAATACATCTGACTGGGATAGTTCTGGTAATTTGGAAGACCATATTGGTTGATCTCTCGTTGATAGGCATCATGGTTCTTTCTGAATTCTTCAAGCTCCTTTTCAGTATAGTGCTTCTCTTTGGAAAGATCCTCCCACCCATCGTCTTTTTTGAATTCAGGCCGATGGGAATAGTCTAAGAACTCTTTGCGGCTAATCAGACCATCCTTGTCTGTATCAATATCCTTGTAAACTCGTTCACGCATCCTATTGTACTCTTCTTCCATTTCGTTTGGGTCATCCTCTGGATTGTTTGGATCATACAATTTTTCAATCTCGGTCTGAAGCAATTGGCGCACCTCTTTAGGATCCCAATAATTGTTGGAGTCGATATCCGACAGCGAAAAGAAAGTGTTTGGATTGAACTCCTGCTCGGGCAAATGATCTTTATCCTTCCAAACCTGCCTGAAGTGACCTTCGCTGCCGGGACGATGAACACGATCGTGTTGATCGTGTTTCTTAAGCAACTCTTCTCGTGCTTTGATCGCTTCTTGGCGCTCAGTTTCATTCATTTGTTTTAAACGCTCTTGAAATTGATACTCCTTTTCCATTTCATACTTGCGGAATTGTTCATGGCCCTCTTTATCGAATTTCTCTAAATGATTAGTTGTAGCAACCATAAGCTTATGCAAATCCGCTGTGTCGAAATAGTTTCCGTGTGTACCCAAGTGCTCTGTCACAGAACTTGATGATCCGCCCAGTGTTCTCCAACGTCTTTGCCCTGCACCATGGTATGTTTCACCGAATTGATTAATCTCGTTCTTTCTGGTAGCTAGCTCGGCGAGACGCGCAATCTCGAGACCTTTTAATTCATTCAAACGCTTGCGTACATCTTCGTGGACATGCTAGAAATATGGACCGAAGAGAAATGGAATATTGGTGTAAGTCATAGATTGAATGAGATATCATTGATGGACGTGACTTCACGTTGTTTGATAACACAATTACTCACCTTTAGCTGTTCAGCAACCTTTCCTGATTTTATATCCTCGACGCCCATACTTTTAATCGTCTCAGTAAAGTGCCTGTCTTTTTCTAGGGCTTTGACAACTTCTGTGAGATACTTTCCATAATGTAAACCGAGCTTTTCGAAATCTTGCTCATCAACTGCTTTGTGGGCTTCTTCTTCAGCTAAACATGGCGTACATATTTGGCTGGTAATAAATATTAACAAAAAATAACACAATAACCTTTGCTTCGAGTGAGTCATGATTGATTTTGAGGAATTTGATACAATTACAACATATGCACATTGGAATTCTGGATGGTCAAGCACTGTATAATATTTATATGCGTATGTGTGAGTGACGATGCAACGTCGGCGACGTTTAATACGATGACTAAATGTCAATATCCGATATTATCTGATGCTGGCAAAAAACACCGATTCTTAATTGAGTGAAAGGATAGGGATTTTAGATATCAGGTGATTGCACATCAAAGTCTTTTAGGTCACATAACATTATCCTTCAGTGGAATTTAAGAACCTTGCGCGAACCTTGGAGTGACGCGAATGCAATGGCTAGCCGCTACACCAACACAACGAATCAGACCCGTTCACTACCGGAGAACAGGCCAAAAGCTTATGCTTACGCAGCACAGGTGCTTGTCGAATTGTCAAATACGCAGACAAGTTTTTCCTGCAGGCTAAAGAATGGGCAGTCGCTTCGCCAAACTGCAGATGCAGTTATCAACTTGAGCGAAATAACCGGAAGACTTGGTTTTGCTTTTGAGAGAACTCAATGACAATCGAGAGACGAAGAAAAGTTTTCTGAAAAGGCTAATGCCCTTAAAAATGAAAAGGGTTATTGAGTGATGAAAATAATATACAAAGATATGCAGAGGTGGTTGGTAAAGTTTGGGTGTAGGATGGTTTTTATTGAGGTGATTTTGGGCATTTCAAGTGGGAGGGCTCTCGATGAGTGACAGAAAATTCGACAAAACTAGCTTAGGTTGATGTTAGCTGCCGTCAGATAGTTTTTCACATGTCCCGCAGTATCAGACGTCAACTTGGCCAATTCTGCTATTTTGTATGGCGCTTTCTGACCTAGATCACGCAAGGATTGCGCCAGGAAGAGTCTAATGTCGGGTACTGACTTCGCTGTGGGGTCAAATTCTTTTCTAGAAGCAAACATAAGGCGGGCATACTGAGCTTGATAACTTAGAACTTCCTCAATGTCGGTAAAATGACCATCCTCTTCATTATTAGCTTCCTCAGTGGGAAGTTCAATCAAGCTCACCAATGCCTCCAATAGTGGTAACCACAAATGAGCATAAGGTCCGTCGATCATTTCAGGTAACTCTGTCAGAATTCTAGTTAGACCACAGGCACAAATGCGACGCTCGATTGCACCCGATACTTTTTGAAGATCAGGAATATAAAGCTTTTCTACAACCATACCAAACATGCTGGCCTGTATTGAGTCGATTGTATTGACCAAAACACTGGGACCCCGCAAAAACGCGTAGAGTGAAAAGTAAACCAATACGTTGCGCACGAATTTCGTCGTTTTTGAGCTTGTAAGTCGCTGAAAGAACAGTAAGAAAATTTGACGCATGTGAGCGTCCAATGCAGATGGTTCAATGTGAAGTAACATTGACTGTAGAAGAGCCAGACCTTCGTGATCTGTTGCTTTTGACGCTATGAGTTTTTGAAAAACACCCAATAAAGGTAAGAGCTTGTCGCCGGCAAGTATACTGGAGCTGGCCTTTTCTAGGTAGGTCTGAAGTAAACCCGTCAACGGGTGTATGTTGGCCACTCGTTCCCATAGGGTAGGTACCAGCAGCTCGGGAAATAATTTGATGTAATTCTCGGTGAGAGTGTTCGGCTCTCGAATGGCAAGAATCATGTTAAGAAGCTGAAATACATATGGAGTAAATTCTTGAACGTCTTGGACAAGAATTTCTTGAGATATTTTGAAAAGTATCTCTTCAAAGTCCTTTAGAGTTGCTGCTCCTTGAACACTGGCCGCCTTGATTGTTAGCGCAAGAGTCTCAAACAGGTAGTGATTGAAGTGAGGTCGGCTTGGATTCTTGGCAACCATTCCGAGCTTAGCTAAAATTTTCGGTACAACGGTCGGTAAGAATGGTAACACAGTGGAAGAATGCGCAAAGCTAAATATGCGCATTATGGCCTTCATGACATATTCATTCTCTTCAGAGCCGGGTATCTGTAACGTGTCAAAAAGACCTGAAATAAGTAAGTCCATGTAAGGCTCTATTTGGCTAGCTTTTAAGGCTGTCACTGATGCATTTGTGGGATCCCGCATGGTCAAGAGCTTTTCTATAGTGATAGCCGCGTAAGAGTGAACAACCACACTCGGAGCAGCAAGGTGTCTAATGACCAGTGGCAACGATGTTATCAACAAAGCCGGAGATAATTGATTGCGGAACGTAGTTATATATTTAAGGGCATCGGCGCGCAAAACTGGGAGCTCGTCGAGCTTGTCAACAGGTTCCAGGTCGACAAGTATGTGTTGCTTGAAAAAGTCTTCTATATTGACAAGAGACGAAACGCTCATAGTTCCATGCTGTCGTGATGCCCCTCTCACAACCATGGACGTAACCAAAAATATCGAGACATCTTTCTTCTTCCAATTGGCTTTCTTATTGGCTGAAAATTCACTTAACATGGCAACAATGTACTGACTGAATACTTCGATGATCTCTTTTTCGAAATGCCGACTGAGCGCCTTAACGAGCTCACATGCTGCTCGACGTCGCGTATCAACATCTGATCCTTCAATGTCTCTTCTAATGTATTCGTCACAACTGTCTTCGAATAATTCTTCGTCTGTTGGACGAAATTCCATATTAGGAATTATCACTCGCTGGCACAATGAGTTCAAAACAGTTGGCTGCTGAAATAGGTGCCTAGACTCGGAGCGTTCTGCGACAGTTGTGAGAAATTTAATGGCGTTGCTCACTAAGATGTCATATTTTGTCTCCTGACCTGTTGACACCAACAATTTCCATACAGCTTCAGCAAATTTAGGTATGTAATCTTGAAATTCTCCACTGTATCTTTGAACGTAAATACTTGCTATTTCACAGATTTGAGATTTAAGCTGCTCGAGTAGGCCAGGCTCTTCATCTGAGTCGGTTTCAAGGACCTTGATTTCATCTGACAGGAGCTGCAAAAAACGTGGCATCCATTCATTGATGTTATCTTCGAAGAACTCGGGCAAATCTTGAGCATTAAGACTGTGGAATATTTTTGCGCACAAAACCAACGAATGATAGATCGGTTTGAGAACGGCTTGATTGTTTTGATTTTGTGGTTGATGAGCCAGAGCATCTAGTTCTTTGAATAAATCAGTGAAGGGCTGAGCGAAATTATCCAATACATATTTGATTTCTGACCATAGTCTGTCTGATTGGAATTCGTGCCTATAACGTCTGAATATTGAATGGGCTGTTTGTAGAACGCCATTGATAGTGTTGAAATCGCGCGCACCCGACACTTTCAAATATTGAACAAGCTCGCCGACAAGAGACGGCCATTTGTCGGGAAAGTCATGCTGACCTATCAAAGTGATGGCATCGCTCAGTTGGCGCTGAATTTGGTCAGGCGACTCAATCATGATGCCGGTGATCCATTGTTTGATCAATTGTCGCTCGCTTCCATTGATGGTGTCGCCGTGGTCAACAGTTTCGTCGTTGGGATCATAACGCCAATGTCGTTTGATGAAGTTTTTGAAAGCTATAGCGGCTGATTGACGAATGACTGGATTAATGTCGGATTGGCGTACCAGCATTAGTATAGCGGTACCATAATTGCTCTGTGTTTCCAATCTTAATAGCTCCTCTTCAGCTGCTTTTCGTTCTTGGGCATCAACTGAAATGCCCTTTTGCAACAAGGCAGCAAAGTCTACGCTCATGGTGACGACTTATTCAAACAATGTGAGACGAGTCAATAGAGGCGCTTCAAATAGATGTTTCGTTCGATACAATAAATAGGTGTCAAGTATAGAATTGAAGTGCGTTGAACAACACAAAATTTCATTAGAATAACTACAAACTGTCAATGAGGCCGACAATAATTTACCTCGGAGTCGTGATCGGCGCGTGCGGCACGCCGCTGCCGTGCGATCGACGCCGACGACACTGGCGTTGATTACTCGTCCTGCCGACCAAGTTTAACTGCACCATTTTGAATCGAAAAAGCGCGAATTAATATATTGTTTATTACACGGCGGTTTCTTTAGTGTGATTGGTATTGGTATCGTTGATTGAAATTTATTCTTTGTTTGTCTAATTGTTAACATAAATAAGTTTGAAGTAATTTAGCTATCAATAGCCCCGAAGACCGTTGTACACCTTGAAGGATGATTTTGTCTTGAATTCTGAATCACCAATCTCATTTTGAGCCTCTTCTCTATCTTTTGTTTCGTACTTTCTCAATATCGTTTTGATTTGTTCCTTGTCTTCATCAGATATGGCTGATTTAGGGAAATCAATATCGAATGTGATGTACAGTGTACCCTTGGTGTCGTTGTCCTCATAATTTGGCATACCTTCGTTGGCCTTGCGTATTCTTGCACCGGGCCAAATGACTTTGTCACGCGTCACGCTCACTTGGTGGCCATCTAAATGAGTAATGTTGATAGAGAAGCCAGTCAATGCATCACTCAGACTGACTGTGACATTTGTGTAGAGATCATCTCCGCGTCTCTCAAACACAGGGTGAGGTAATGTTTTAATTCGAACTCTCAAATCTCCTGGATCGCCATCGATGTGAGGCTCCCCTTCACCGGCAAATCGTTGCTCGGCACCGTCACGCATTCCGGGCTCTACTTCGACTTCCAATGTGCGCTCTTGAGTTGTTAATTCCATATTTTCACATTCATCACAGACAGTTTGTTGCATCATTTGGAATCTGCCCGGACCCAGCTGTCGCGTTGTCATTTCTTGACGACAATTACACTTGCGCGTACCCTTAGCAGGTCTATAAACAGGCTTAATACGTTTCAGTTCGACGAATTGTCCAACGTACAATTCTTCGTACGTGACCCAAAGATCAACGATAACATCGGCTCCACGCGGCGTCTCTTTGTCCTCTGGATGATTACTGAAACCAAAGAAGTCGCCGAAGAAACTCTCAAATGGATCCATTCCTTGCGAAGAGAAACCATTCATCTTCTTTAAGCGTTCCTCACCGCCTTCGTCGTAGAGTTTCCTCTTTTTTGGGTCAGACAGAACCTGGATTTGCAGGATAGGTGAAAAGTATGATTAATACAAGCTTGATTTTTCTTGTAGTGACCCATAGGAATGATTGAACTTGTGACAAACCTCGAATGCTTCTCTTAGATCTTGGAATTTTTTAGTTGCATCCGCGTCGTCTACATTTTTGTCTGGATGCATTTTAATGGCTAACTTTCTGAAACTCCTCTTGATTTCATACTCGGTAGCAGTTTTTGGAATACCTAAGATTTTATAAAAGTCGCGCCTGAGTTGTGAGTTGAGTAAAGAATATAGTCGTTAGTTTTTTTTGTTGTTGAATTGGAAGTGGAGAATGAAACGAAATAATAGCGGCCGGCAATGATCTTACCCCGCTAAGCAGACGAGACCTTGGATTACTAGAAAAGTAACCGCTGTTAATAGATGTATCGAGACCCACATAATGTCTGTCAATGAAGCGGCGAACAAAGTCGTCGTGGATCGTATAGATCGAACCTTATCATCGAAACAAAGCCGAATCTATCCAATTCTTTATGGAAAAGGAAAACCACGTCATGACATGCTAAACATAAGATTCATCAGCTGACATAAGTCGACCGTGCATGACGCATTCGCGAGAGCGCGTAATTTGAAGATGAAAAGTTGCGAACTTGGAAAATAAACTTCGGTTTTGCGCCAGCAGGTGGCAAGCTTTGGCACGAAAGGCTTGCCACCAGATAGCGATGGTTCTACAACAAGTGACAGAAAGTGTAAGAGGCTCCGCCCGAATTAGAGCTTCACCAAGCGTTCAGTCATGGTCGTTACAATTGCTATTGCTCTGCATTGCTACAATGCAACTGACCGCCTAAAACTGCATCAAGCGAAAGTTATTGAGCCAACTAACGGTTATGTTCGGCTTGAGCTATTGAGCTTGGCCGGTCCGACCAGTTAGTGTTGTTCCAGCTGGTGCCAAGATCGTTACGTTCTTCAGCATCGTTTGAACATTGCATTGTGGGCAAACAATTGTGCTTCATCATACGCTAGCGTTGCCGTTCGTTGCACGTGTTAGCATTGCTCGCAGACATTTGTACTGGAGCACGTGTTAGTGACAACAAACGCTCCGATTCCATTGTGTTATCATCAAGACAATCTAAATACCCTCAAAGCAAATAAAAAAGCAAACAAGAAGTAGAAATCTGATACTTTGAAACATATCAATCTCACGTTTGAATTAATTTGTGTTAGTGTCACGTGTTTTCATAAGTGTATAGCAAGCAAATAGTCATCAAGCAAACTCATACTCAAGATTTAATACTGTGATTCGTTATAAAAAAAGTTTCAATCAAGCCCAACAAAATCGTGACAAATCGCACAAACCGAAAGCAAGAAACATGATTAGTCGTCGTCAAATCATCTCGCGTTCAGTAGACAATGGCGCCGATCGACGCGCCCATCACTTAAGAACTGTCGATCAATTCGATCCGTATTCCATTTATGGAGACGAAGACGAAGAAGAAGATGTTTGGTATTCCGAGGAGCGTCTATTTGAGGTAAGTTTCCTCAACCAATGTCACTGGTCTTTAAGCAATAGCCTCAAGAATCGTGCCTTATTCCTCGCGGAATAGTGAAAAATTTATTGGAATTCTAATAAATAATAAGAGCAAGAAGACATTGTGCGGGACCAGTGTTAGTCAAATAAATCATTTGTAGTTGGGTAGCAGTTACACCGCACTTCGGAAACAATTAGAGCTTTTTGGCGGCCAGGAAGTCTCATTGACAACACTTCTGACTCTGTTGGTGGATGCGGAATTGAAACCGCCGCTCGGTCATTTTGACCACCATCACTGCATTAAAACACACCTGTTGCGAGCTCAGCAACAACATCAGCACCTCTGTTCATGGATGTCTACTTTTACCGAAGTGTAACTGATTGAGGTTGAGGTGTGTGAGCGGATTAAGTGTCGTAGTTGAGAATCTAGCGAGTGAAAGTTGGTGGCGCAGTAAATTACAAATGACCAAGAATGACACGAACAACAACGACAATCAATGCAGTGAACAAGTAGGCAATCAATTATTGGCACCAAGAGCACCACCTAGGTGTTTCACAGTTGACATCGATAGCAAGCGTTAGCGGGGCATTCGGCAAGCTACATTTAGCTCACTTGTGTGGCTCTCACAAAAGCTAAATGTTGTTTTGTGTTAGCTAAATGTTGATGCAGCAAGTGAGAAAACTGTCTCAACTGCTACTGTTGCTATTGCCACTACTTCTACTAATGCTACTGTAGTGCGTTCGACACTTGCCGGACACAATGCTGCCTGACAGCTATTGATTATTATTATTATTATTTAGCTTTCCAGCTAGCCAACATTCCAATCTAAATGAAAATCAATCGCCAGCCAGGAAGCTAGGAGAAAGTACTCAACTTCTTTCTCTCTAATAGATAGCTAGATTATAGCAGGCTCTAATGGTTACCATTTTGTCTTTGTTGTTGTCACCGATACTTGGGTCGCGATACTTGGTTGTTACTCTAGTTTAATAGTTGAATGTTAGGTATAACTAACTTACTCTAAAAAAATCATCCCTAGGTGTAAATTTCTCGCACATTGGTGTGGAAATAGTAGCGCTCAACACATACGATAATAATAATAAACACTCTCAACAGATCAGCCAATAAGAGAATAAGAAAGCTAAATAGATTGTGTAAAGGATGATGATTTTATTTTACTATACTCTTATTTTTATCGAGCTAATCCTCGGGACGAGCAACCCGAGGATTAGTACAGTGATAGGTAAGAACTTAACCAGTGTTGAAGTGATACTTAGAAGTAGAGCAGGTGTTCTGCTGTCGTCGTAGTTGCTACAAACAAAATAGCACTCAACTTCTTGACTATCAGGTAATAAATATCCGATCCTCACTGTAAATGCAGGTACAAAATTCAAATTACAGCCAAGCTATTCAAAATGAAGAACGAGCTGAGGCTAGAGAAGCAAAGAGGGCGTGAAGTAGCACCTGTATTTTTCGTAGCTTCAGAGAGCTCATGTAGACTATATTCACTGTAGAGTCTTTCTTGCAGAGAATTTGAGTGTAACTGTATGCTTAGCCGGAATGTTATGAGTGCGAGCGTTGAGCAACAAGTGATTGATTTATTTTTGGCCAATCAACTCGCCATCAGCGGGTGTCTCCGTTGCACATTCACAACAATAGTTTGTTGATGCTCATTCAGTTTTTGTTGTTGCCTCGCTGCTGCTGCTGTAGTTTCTTCTTGCCCTTGTTCATCTTCTTCTTGTCGTCGTCGTTTCCATTAGTTTGGGTGCCATACTTGTTGCGGTTACTATCAACCAAAGACGCTCGTGCGCCATCTGATGCTACAACCAGAGTAATAAGGAGTCGATTGTTACGCAAGAAGTCGGACAACTATTCTATTCGTTCCGTTACGTTCGAACGCTGTGGATGAACTTCAAATTTGCTTTCGATACACACACGTACACACAACAACGATGACGAAACATAAAAAATCGGCCATCGTCGTGAGAGTTATCGATGATCATCGGCAGAAATAAAGCAGTAGCAACATAAAATGATGATGATTATTTTGGCAGTTCATATTTGAGCCATTCCCACGTCCAGTTTTCAGCGAGAAAGAATAACTGTGTCTCGTTGGAAGCTCACGATTTCGATTTCGATTGTTGTCAATATTGTAGTCGTGACATTGTGGCCATCACATTGTGGCACTGACAAATCAATCGTTTCAATCGATCTCAAAAAGGAGCAGAATAAAATATAGCACACCGAGCAGGATTGGAATTCTTGGAATTTTTCAAGTGAGTAAGCGAAAATTGAAATCGTCGAACTCGCTTGATTGTTTAGAAAAATGACGAAGATTGGCGCAATATTGGCTGCGAACTTTGATTGTTTTATTTGCAAAACACAATATTAATTTTGTTTACAAGCTCACTTTGCCATTTGATCCGATAATTTGCACACAGAGTTAGTCTAGCTAGAAGAGAGAAATAGGAGACAATTGATTAACGGCTCGCCCATAGCATATCTAATAAAATGTTGATAAACTGTATTTTGGTGAGCAAGATCAAGATCAGTTGTCGATGGCAGTATGCAAAGCGCAATAAGATATACAATCATTAAGGAACGTGCAGCGTGCTCATCGTCTTACATAATTTGTCATGTCTTGATCTGCTTCTATTGTATAATACAATTTGTATTGTACTCGATTCAAGCTGGTCTGTATTCAAGCATACTGTTGTTGTTGTTGTTGTTGCTGCTGCTGCTGCTGCTGCCTCTAATATCGTGGACAAATAGTTGCACACCAACAGAAACAATGTTGTGCAACGAATAATAATAACAATCCGTTTAAGCAGCTAGACAATATGTTCCTTTCAATATGTTTATCGCTGTCAAACTAACTTGCTGTTGTTGCTTCTGGTGGTTACAGTTCGTGTTTGCGTGTGCGTGTGCCAATAGCAATAGACACGACGAGATAATACGACACGACAACAGTGAGCTTGAGTTGAGAATGAAAAGTGCAGGCCAACAGGAGATGAGAGACACACAGCAGACGATTGACGAATTGGTTGGCCACTGACCAATGGCCATCAATCTGATCGTGAAATCAGCTGAGAGATTACGACGAGATGATATAACACGATCATCGTCGTCATAATCATGCTGCTCGATGCGGTTGCTTTCTTTTGATCGTTCTAGCTCGCACTCACCCATTCATTGTGACTTTGATACGAGCTATGTTACGAGAGTTGCGTGTATTTTGCTTAGACTATGGCGTCTAAGCAAAGCTAAAGCCATAGAGTGACAGCGTAGGTCCGCCAGCACCAGCACCAGCACCAGCACAACCTGATTACACACCTGACCATATAATTGATTGGCAACGGTCGATTAGTTTTCAACTACTAACTTCGACTACAGCTTCGTTGAACTTCCTGTCTTGCTGTGCGCGCACGATCTGATGCACTATCTCACTTTCATTGAGCTCACAATTCACAACATATTAAAGAAAACAAGTGTTTTGGCTAACTTGTTCGCTAGCTCAGTGACTGACGTTGAACATGAACGAGGCTTATTCTTCAATTCACGTTTATTTACTAGTACACAAGACGACAGAACCAAAACAAAAGCATCGGAATCTTATATTTTTCTCTAGCAAAGCAATGTTTGCCTCGCTAACAAACAGCACCAATAATAATGATAATAATGCTAACTGACCAATTGTCCAGCACCCAATGCATGTCTAAGTGTACTTATCGTATCAATCTCAACTCATAAGCTCACCCATGGATTCTGTGGGCATGCTATGAGCTGAGCTCGTGATTGTCGTTGTTGTGCTATTGTTATGGTTGCTGTTTCGGTTTCGGTTTCGGTAAATCTATTAGTACATACACAAAATCAATGCCAATATTGTTCACTCTCAATATTCGCTAGCGTGCTCTCACTCAATATTTCTCTTGATATTCTTATCGGATGCCAAATGTCAAATAGTTTGACTTTCCAACTCTTACTCGCTCGCTCGTTCTTTCGTTCACTCTGTAACTCATGACGATAAAATGTGATATGATGTGATGGTGTTAGTGTTGGTTTGAGTAATATAACAACAATCAGGGTGCTAAAGTAGGCTAGTGAGTGAGCGGGCAATAAGTTACACACTTGCCCACTTACACCTGTCGTTTGTTGTCGTTGTTGCTGTTGTTATTGATGCGCTACGCTCGTTGATTAGTAGGCTCAATAGACATCGGCATCGACAACGATATCGACAGGCGAATGATCTCACGGTATTCTTCTAGCTGGCTGTCCAAGACGAGCTCGCTCATTGCCAGCCAGCATCTTTTGCAACGAACACACAATTTGTTGGTTATTGGCCTACGGTCGTCACAGTCGCACCGTCGAGTTACTTGATCAGTGCAGTGCATCTGTTTGTCAGTCGGTTGTTTGTAAACATTGTCATTATTATTGAATCTGAACTTGATCTATTGCATTTACCCCATTGGAAATATTTGGCCAAGACGGCGTGCCTTAACTGCTATGGCACAATAACAGCATTGTGTCAAGCTATCACTGATATCATTGCATCACAATGGTAGTTATAGTTGCAATAAGGTATTTTTACGAGAGCAAAATTGATCATCGCTATGTAAGTCAAATGGCTTTCATTAGTTGCCGATTCAGACTTCAGGCTTGACTTCAAATTGACAATGCCAAAGGCTCAGCAATCAGAATCTGATAGAATCGGATTGGATCAAATCAAATCGAATCGAATTGAATCATATCGATTGGCATATTTCCGGTTCAAATCAACACACTCAGCAATCAATTAAAGAAGCTACCATCTTGCAGTGCTTAACTTGCAGTTGAGACCAAGAATATTTCAGCAGGATATAATTTAGCAGAAGAGACTATTGAGTTTATCATTCAAGTCAAGTCGTTCCATCAATTTCGTTGTTGATGTGCTGCTGCTGCCGCTTGTGATGAATGAAGCAAATAAAAGAAAAGAAAAAGATATTGATTGGAACTTTCACACTATGTCAATAATAATTATCGAGAGTAAGAATCCTCTTATCATCATAGCCAGTGATATGAGAAAATAATTAAGTCATTAAGTGTCATTACACAAGCGAATCGAATATTGAACGAGTACTGCTGGTCGATGAACTGAAGTCGGCATGCATTGCGTCGATAGTGGACACGCGTCAGGTGTTCATGATTTATTCTAGCTCACACTCATAATACTGACACTCGAACTTGCTTGAGCTTGCAAGCCCACGGATAAGTTTAAACATGTAGCCCGCATCATCATTACTGTTGGGTTTGTTGAATAAACTTCGACTGCAATTCACACCACTAGGTTGTTAATTCGCAGCTCCCTTCTATCTTATCGAGTACTAAGCTATTTGCACTTCCCAATATTTGTTTGTGCATTGTGCAGTTTAATAGAAGCATTAACAGCAGTGCAACAACAACAACAAGTGCATGTTTAGTCAAGTTAGCTATGGACAAAGCACTCTTTACTTGCACTCTTTCACGTTTGTTACTGAACATTAGTTCCGGTGCGAATTGACTCTTTAGTCTCTTTTTCTTCTCCTCATCTCTTCACTTACACTTTATATGTTTTGGCCTTTGCTGGGCAATGAATTGTTGCCGCCTTTGTTCCAGACGGCAACAATCCATGATCCAGATCTGTGGCTTTTTCTTCATGAATTTATTCGAAAGAAGAGCAACAGCATAGCTAAACAAAGAGTTCATTAACTTGAATTTTATGACCAGAATCATTCTATTAGCAAGTTGATAAAGTAAAAAAGAGTAGGAAGCACCTTTAAATGAAATAAAACAAAACAAACAAGAGGTTGTTGCTTCGAAAAGATTAACTTTTCGAAAAAAGTTTATTAGTCGAAAGAGAATATGACAATTACAAAGCACAACGGCAACATTTTTTAAAACAACCATCCTGTTGTTGTGAACACTGCATTGAATTATTTGTTTAGTGAGTCCAAATGTTAGATACGAATGTTGTTTTATATTGAAAAAAAATGGTTCAACCAAGAAGAATTGAGATGAAAGAGGCTAGTTTTCTTCGATGAAACTGCAAGCAAATGTCATACGATTGTCCATCACAATCAATATGATGCAATATGGGAATAAAAATCAACATGATTTTATTTTTATTGTTGAACAAGTTCGTCGTGACCCACGCGCCTTCATATTTCATTGAGCACACCATTTTGCTTGCTCTATAGAAGGCTTTACGAGTGCTCTGAGTCTCAATTGGGAGAAAAAGACAATCTCTCCGAATTTAGTCAATTTTTAATGATCTAATGATCATGATTATTATTTCATTTGTGATTCATAAGCATCGATAGTGCTTGAATAACAGAGAACACTTTTATCACTCAAGTGTGTGTGTGTGTGTGTGTGTGTGAGCTAAAAAGAAGACATGCTCAGACCATAATGTAACATCTAAATAACTAGCAAAACAGACTGTCGATACCATCATCATTATCATTGTCTATCTTCCTATTCAGATAGTGGTGGCAATAGCAGCTCTAGGTGCTGCTCGATTGTTATTACTATTATCAGCGCCTTCAGTGATTGAGACGACGTGCGTGAAGATTGCCGTGCTTGTGGTCATTATTATCATTGTTATTATTGTCGACAACATGTATGTCTCGCTCAATATCGATATGCAAAATACCATGAGGTTCACCTGAATGAATAAATGAATGATTGTGGATTCTTCACAACGATAACAACATTCGTTGCCATATTCGTTCGTTCGTTCGTCTATGACTTAATGTTAACAACGTAGTGCACCCGAAGACAGACAATCAAGAAGAAAGAGAAAGCTTTTTTTTTCTCTCTCTCTCTCTCTCTCGCTCAATTCAGCTTAGCTCAGCTTCTCTTTCTTTTTCTCTTTACTCCGACTTGTTTTGCCTCGATTCACTTTGCTCTGGTCCGCAATTCGCTGCATTGCATTGCGATGAGATGTGATGCAATAATGGGCAATGCACTTTGGACGCATCAATCGTTTACTCACTCAGTTTATGGCAATGAGCTTGTTAGTAGCGAGCGAGCAAACGTCGAAAGAGTTCGACTCCTACAAGATAGACTCGTTGTTGCATTCACTTTGAGTCAGTACAACGACAAGTGCATTCGAATGCTCGAATAGCCTCGTTTTAAAAATTCTAACGTTGAGTTTGATCAGTGGTTATTGCTTTTACTTTTTACCTGTGGCCTATCGAATAGTCATACAAATGTTGTGCTGATGAAATGCAGACGAGCTGCTGCTGCTGTTGTGGCCAGCGCTACTCGAATTAAGTCAGTCGGCCGAGTGGCGGTCGTCAAACAGCTTCGCTTCTTGTGCAACAGGTGACCAGGCGATCGGTCGGGCTAACTATGTCGTACTTTAAGTCTGCCCAACTAAACGACACTTGCTAAACTGGGCAACGACAAACATTCGAGCAGTCGATGCTGATGTTGAAGCTCAGTCTTGGGCAAGCCAAGTAAAATAGATTGAACTGATTTTGGACTGAAGCTTTGACACAGCACCCAAGGTCTCGGTGTTGGCGTTGCTGACCACGCGGCGATTGCCAATGCCGACGCTGCTGTTGGACGACTATTTGTACTCTCATTCGCTCGTTCGAATGCCGACACTCGAATTGAAAGACAAATGTTGTCTCAACGCATACATACACTACTTGTTGTAACTGCTAATACTGCCCGAGCTTGATGATGATGATCGAGTGGGACAAGTACAGTAAGTCACGGCGAACGATCAACGGCAAACCAACGGCAACAGTTAGCTCGTCCTTTTGCCGTAGATACTCATTTGTAACATTCGTCGCTGTATGTGTGTGTGTTGATTTGACTTTGATGCTGGTTGATTCACTGCTAGCACTGTTAAGCTGACAATTCAAAGTCAACTCTGCTATCATCTCTCAAGCGTCAGCAACACCAACAATCTTCACCAACTCTGCCAACATCAACCATCTCAATAGCATAGATCGAAAGAGGATCTCTTTTTTGCCCTTGCTTTTTTTCTCGGCCATTCTTTTTTCGTTACTTTTCTTTCGATGTCAATGACTGACGCTGTTGTTGCTTTCTCATCATTCAAATAGGAACGAATTACAAGTCTCGTTTGTGAGTAACGAGCTAAGCGAACACCAAACGTTGTGCTTGCGATGTCTCTGACTCTGACTCGCTTGCTTTGATTGCCTTGCTAGCATCAATGCCTTGTAATATCAACGATGGCCGTGAAGCGAACGGCCTCTGGCATATAACGAAGCATCAAATAAAGTAAAATTGAATGAAATAAAATCATGTAGCAAATTAAATCTGACTTTCTATCTCACACGATATCTGATTTCTCGTCTGCTGTTTACTCTCTCAAATTGTTCGAGCTTACAAGTCAACTCTGATTCAATGCAGATGTAGTCATCGTCACACATCGTCGTCTTTTAGATCCGTTGAATTGGCTCAACTCGAAATATTGCTAGTTAGCTCGTCGACTAAGTTCACAATATGCTTCACCTGCGCTTGCCTCTCTAACTTGTAAGCTTCGTGAAGCTTTGAATGCAACAGTTTCATGTATATGCATGATGATTGACCGCATACGACACGACAAAATTTATTGTATCGTCAAATCAAATCAAAATATTACACCACACTAAATAATACATCACTTGCTTGTGTGTAACGTCGATATGTGAACCGCATCGATGCAGGTAACGTGGCTTTGCACAGTGTCGTAATTATTATTTGTGTGCAAGTTGTCGGCAATGAACAACAACAACGATGTCGATGCCATTGATCATTGGAATTTGCCAGTGACATTTAACTAATCTCAACCTGTCCCACCGTATTGTGCATGCCACAACTCGAGTTCAGCATCTAGTCGATGTAACAAATGTTGGGACACCATGTTTCTCTGACATTCTTCCCACAATAACTATGGAATAAGATCAATTGAAACAATATCTATTTTTCAGTTAAAGTTTTTGACGCACAATTCTTTGTTTTCACGATGAGAAGATGAAGAGAAGTTTCAAAAAGAAGAACGATGTGTTCTTTTTGCTTTTTGTCCCAGTCGGACTTTCTTTTGATGAGCACACGTAACTGACAGCAAATTAGACGACAATTTATTACATGGATATCATCGAACAATGCTCACATAACACACAGAGCAGTACAAACAAATCGTCAGCAACCTTCAAGTGGTCTTCGTTGTTGTTGCTGTTGCAATTGCCAAGGAACAACAACAATAGATTCGTCTTCTCCATGTTCTCATCAAGCGTCCATTAGCTGAGAATGAGAATGAAAACAACAATAGCCTAATGGAAGAACTTGAGGAGAAAAGTCAAGAGCTTATGATGCTGCTATATAGCTTTCAACATCGCTATTGGGTGGTCTCTCATCTGAGTCTCTTCAATTAGCAACCGGATAATGCAAGGTAAAGTGAGCGATGTCACCTGTAATTAATCGACTGCACTAGGTTATTGTTTAGCTCTTCTTCTCCTTCTTTGTCTATTCTTCTCAATTGTTACCATTGACATTGGAACAATACATACAGTAGCTTGTCACACGCTCTCACAATGGCAGTTAGGTTGTTGTTGTTGCTGTTTTTTGCCATTCACAGCTTTGGTCGGAGATCAAATATATACAGTGAGTTTTGCTCTTGCACTCGATGCAGTCTGAACCTTTGAGCACTCAAGAAGCTCCATGATTGTTGTCTGCTGTCTGTTGTTTGTGGCCACATTGAAGTAGTTTTTTTTCAACAACATCAACGGCCAATGAACGACAGTCTCAACGAAAATTATCGAGCTAAACTTGAAACTTTGAAATAGTACAAACTCAAGATGAGCGCCCACAAATCAGAACCATAGAGCTAGAAATTGTTGTACAATCTTCGTCAAGTTTGAATAATCAAGCTCGTTTGCAATTGTTCAGATTCTCTGACTTTAGCTCGGACTTGGACTTGAAACGAAACTCATGTGAATCTTGAGCTTGAGCTTGAATTCGCACTCGTATTCGACCTCACACTGAATCATCGTCACATGTTTGTGCACACTTTCAATGAAAAAAGGAACAAAAAGAAGACGCTGAAACATTGAGACTCGTAAAGTTCATTGTAGAAATACTGTGTGTGCTTATGTGTAGTGCATCAATTATGCGATTGTTTACACGAATTGTGCAATCGTGTGATGAGTGCAATTCATGAGTGGCCTCAATGAGAATTGTGCTAAATTGTATTGCATCGTATCGCATCATTGTTGATTTGTTGTTAGCGTGGCGATTATTCGCGCCAGACAGACGGGCAACAAATGATAATTAAGTGTGCCGAATCATATGTAGTCTTTATCTTGTCAGCACATCGCATCGCATCACATCTTCATCTCATCTCATTGAATGAATGCAACAGAGAATTGATTGCGTGCCGTCAATTGTTTGTTACTCACACACGCGCGAGGTCAACAACGTCAAATCTAAACAGAAACAGCAATAGCAATCACAATTGGTCAGATATATTGGGCAACATCACGGTTTCACGGCTGACCTTGGAGCTTGGAGTTGACAACAATTAACAAACACATTCTCAGCACATTCGGACGAACGAACGGACGGACAAATTTGTGTGACGATTTTCAAGAGTAAAAATAGAAGCTGAAGTTGAAGTTGAGGTTGGGATTGGGATTGGAGTTGGAGTTGAAATTGAGATGTGAATATTTCTAACAAAAAGATGGCCAAGAAACGAGAAAGTCTTCATTTAGCTTGCACTAGTGCATAGATGTCGGTTTAGCCGCTGAAACATCCAACTGTTCAATTTTGGAAACACTTTTTCAACAGCTAAATCAAGCTGCCCAGTCAAGCAAAGGCAGCTTCGATGATAGCTTCATCCACTCATTGACTCACTGACTACAACCTGCACGCTCTCATGAAATGAATCTTTTGTTGCCATGTAGTTGTTTGTGTCTTGACTATCTCACCTGCCGGTCGTAGGTTCTGCTGAACTGTTAAGCTGTTAGAATGGTGCGTGCGCCCGTCCGTACTTTGAATGCGTGTCAAGCTAGCGCACATTAATTCCAAATTGTATACGCCAAATAATGGCGACTAATGACAAATAAACGAGTGCCAGTGCGAATGAATGGACGCGCGTGGGATGCCAGTGTCTATCGTAATAATTGAGACGATGACGACGACAGCGACAACAATGAATGAGTTGGGTGTTGATCTCTGTTGTCGTCACGCGATCGTTTAGTGTCGGATTCTCCAAGTCCAACTTGTTACTTGTCGAAGTGAAAGAAGTTGGCCAGCGAATCTCATTCATCAACTCACTCTATCTATCGTTGTGTTATGTCCAAGTGCAAGTGCAAGAGAATCATCCACATGTGAATGTTGTCAAGATTAAGTGTTATTGAGCACACATACCACACATCGTGATGAATTCATAAACCACAGAGCTCTTACGAACTCTATGGTCCAAATTTGCTTTCAATACGTGCCGACTCGATCAAGTTATTGTGGCTAATAATTTTGGGCTCGCTTCGTTCACTTGTTGTTGTCAGCTTCAACTCAACTATAGCTCACAATTCAATCAATTTGACTCCTTCGAGCAAACTCTTTCAAATTTTTTCGAGCCACAAATTTTTTCGAGCCACAAATTTGATATGTTGACGCAACAAAACGAAACGTAACTTACGTAACAGCGAAGTGATCTGACAGGTGAGTTGATACGAAACGATGGCATAGACTGTAATGGAATGAAAAAGAATGGCAAGAGCTCACTGAACAACAATTAGATTCAACATTTATTATAATAGTGTTGAAGTAGCTCAACGCAAGCCCAACATGAGCCAAGTTGAATTGAGTCGAATCAAGTTGAATGGTTGCTGTTGCTGTCACTATTGAGCTAACTGGCCACTAAAGCACACAAACAGAATGCGCTATAAATTCAACGACATCGCATATAGTAATTGAATTGCCTATATTGTCAAGATTGTTGTTTATGTCATGGCAACCGCCGCCGCCACTACCACCACAACATCAACATACCACCACACTTGGTCAATGGCCATGCACACTTTGATAAGTGCAGCCGTAACAAGACTTTTATGAAATGTTTATTCGAATTCAGGTATCGTTAATATAAATGTTATGAATATTGAAAAGTCAGGCACACCTTCAAGAGAGTGACGACCGCAATCTGAGAACTTGTATGCTCATTTGTATGAGCCTACAAGTATTTATGTGCCTATTGAACACGAGCTACTTTTATTGTGATCTCAAAAGTAAAGCAAAAAGAAGAAGAAGAAGAAGGAGGCTAGAATGATGAACGCGTGCCCACAACAAACAACAAATACAACAACAATGGCAACGTTGACGACAATAACAACGACACGAGACAACTAAATGTAACCAAAAGATATTTCCATTTCTTTTTTGAGAGAAAATACCTTCACACAACCAGCAGCCAACAGACAGGCAGGCCGACGAGAACATGTTGACCATAGAATGAATCGTGCCAAGCAACAGCAGCAACAACAACAACAACGACAAACTTGGACAATGCGTGAGAATTGTTGCGGTCAACGATGCGATTGTATTCACTTGCATTTGCATGCGCGTGCTATCAATTGAATCAGCTGGCTTATATTGCACTGACGTGCTGTTACGTAACGAGCATCGAAAGTTTCACACGTTTAACGTTCTGTTACATGTTAAACGTTCAACTTTCACTCTCATTACACTTCGTCGTTCAGTTTACATCTTGTTTATGCTCATCTTGATCTCAAAATAAGAATGTCGCTAAAATAGAAAATTGATAAGAAGGTTATTCTCATTTGACACCAGACAATCAAACATAACTTGACTGACTTTACTCACAACTCGTCGTGTGAGTGCAATATTGACTGCGAAAACGTAAAGATATTGTTATGATTTAGAGGCACACACGCACATACAGAACAAATGTTGATCACCAGCACCACTTGACAATGCAACAGACAATGGTTTGTCTGTGTGTTCAATCTTGAACGATGTACGCGAGCGATTAGCTGCACGACAACGGCAACGGCAACAGCAACAGCAATGCTAGAGCGTCAGGTGCGATGACCGAGAGTTAGCTGAAAGCAAACACACGACATAAGCTGCGTGATTGCATGCAATTTTGTGAAGCAAATCAACAAGAGAACGAGCGAGCTCAATCAAGAAGCTCAAAAACTTTGCTGAAAAACGTTCGCAAGCATCCAACATCAACAAAACATAAAACAAACAAACAGAAAAACAAGTGAGCAAGCTAACATCGAGCAAGATGATTGTTTCATGAGTTTATGAGCTCAAACTGCCAGCTACAGACTTGACTCGAAAACAGACCGATTCGTTCACTTGGGCCGCTCGTTTGCTTGTGGATGTGGATGTTGTTGATTCGTTCAAGTAACATGTAAGCAGCTACTAACAAGTGCATCAAATGAATGATGGTCACTCTCGCTCACTCACTCACTCGAATAAATGATTAAACGGATAGAAAAAGCTCACTTGTGACGAGGATTGAAGCACAAAGTTTGAAGTTTAAAGTTTCGAGGAATGAAATGCAGAGAAAAATCTACTGCGGTTATCATTGAGATTCGTCGACAGTGTCGCCTGCAGCTAAATATTCTTTCACTATCATCGTCGAAGGTGAGCGAGCGAGATCCTGAAGATTGCCTCTGATGAAATGAGCTGTCTTATTAGTGGACGTGAGTGCATACACGAGTGAGTCGACACACTGACAGAGAAGCCATTTATCGAGCTGGTCAAAGCGAAGCGAAACACTTGCCACTGACCATTGACTCATTAATGTTTTAATTTTTGATGGCTTCCAGCATGAGCTTCTTTTAAATATACAGTGGCGACCGGCAAGATATTAAGGCTGGTGACACTGCAAGTGAATCTGGATTCGCGTAAATGCTCGCATGGCAGACGCTAAACATGTTGATGTGATTTTCGAGACTTCACCAAATCGAATGCATCAAGTAATGCATTGCATACACGATTTCGTTTAATCTTCAAGTACGGTTATCTTCGACGAGTTCAAATTCGAATTGTAGCTTATCAATCGGTCTCTTTTCGGCAAAATTATTAACAGAGAATTTACAAATTCAAAGCATATTGCGGCACTTACTGCTTATTACTAATGTTATGATGAAATGTTTTCGTATCGACTGCTTGTGTTGTGTCTGGAAGAAATGTGTGTGCTGAAAGAAATGTGAAAACCCGATCGTTTTCTTTCAAGTTTTCTGCATGAAATCTCGATAGTCGTTGAATCATCATCAATATCAGCATCAGCACCAGCACAAAGAGAGAAATAAATTGAATAAAAAAGTAATGCAATTCTAATGATCAGAGACCATTCAAATGAATATCTCATCTCGAGATCAAGTCGCATGATCTTGCACAACAGGATCTAGGACTCGTTCAGTTCGCTATGAACTATGCTGCCCTGCATAGTTCGATAGGCATAGAATAAATGTCACTGAATTCGTGGACAGTGTGGTGGTCGCCGTCTTTATCATGCTGCCTGTTGTCGATAGAAACGCCGCAATCTGATCCATCTGATGGCAGCATAATCATAAAGAATTACCCGCTTTCTACATTAAACTTGAGCTTTACTCATTCATCGATTTTGCACAGACAGCACCAAGATCGATAAGACGAACAGGTTCAATTGCAGGCACGTGTTGTACGTGACAATGTGCGAGAATATCTTGGCCGCGAACGCTTGGTGTGGGTGAAAGAAAAAGTTGACCTGTTGAAGCCACATTTGTCGACGGGACGCACACTTGGGTCCTCGGTCGGACGCCACCAGCGAGAATATCAGATCATGAAATCGTTTGGCCTGCAATAAAAGCAAACGAACAGACAGACAGAGGGACGAGAGTTAGACAGGTAAATGAATCCGGCTATCGTGAATTGTGTGAGACACATTGTGTGAGACGACTTACGCGTGAGCTCATGTAGGCCCACAGAATGAGGTAGATATTGACGGTGTATAGGGTGGCCATGATGATGATTAGCACCACTGTGGTGGTGCGTGACGAGCGCGCATAACGGATCGCCCAGCCGGCCACAGCGCCCTCTAGGCCGGCGAACAAAACAAATTGGGTGCCGAAAAAGTTTTGCATCGGCATACAGTTCGTGTGCAGCATCATGCGCGCTAATAGCTGAAAATTGATCCACACCACGTTGACGTACAGTTCGCAGCATTGGGCGGCCAACTGACGCAATTGGTGTTCGTCATGCATCAGCGCATTGAATGTGTGTGCGCGTGTCTCTAATGAATGTATAAGTCGTCCATTGTGTGATGGCCACTTGTTGTGCCACTTGTTTGTGCCATTGTTAGTTGAGCTACTGCTATGGTACAGTTGAGTTGCGTAATTGTGGAGGACACGGTACGCACTGAGTTCTGACAAACGGACTGTCTGTTGGTAGCCGGAGAAGCCGAGCATGAACATCAATTGATCGCGCATGCTGTCGATTGAATTGTACGGTGATAACGAGTCAATCAATCGCGATTGTAGGCCAATCGAGTGTGGCCGATCATTTCTAGCAACAACTCTATCGTTAATGATAGAGCTCTTACTGGAGTTGACGTTAGAATTGAAGATCAAGTGACACCTGCGGCCAACAATATCGACCAGATGTTGTGCTGACGCACAATGAGTCAAATGTATCAATCTGATCGCAACATTGAACTGTAACGAAATCTCGTTGATCCACACGTTGAGCTCGTACACGGTACAGGTGGTAATTGCAACATAAGTGGCCATGAGCAAGAGTATTATCAGCGGAAAGAGGGCTATTTCGACGGCACTGAGCCACTGTTGCCAGGACCAATCTTCGACGGACAGCATCATTCGTCGCGACGTGTCTACGCCAATTGGCAGCTCTTGCAGTGAGGCCAGGCCTAGTACACGTGTGACCGTCGGTGAGGTGCGTAGTATTTGCACGAGTGCGTACAATAGAGCGGCCAAATTAACCATATAGATATGCACGCTCAGTGTGATACACGACAACAGGTTGAATCGTTTGAGTGCACGTTTCCACGGTACACACCTGACGTAGGGCAAATATTGATCGATTACGTTCGAATTGAGCTTCTCCGCTAGCTCAATGAACTCTCGGTAGTCATCATTAGCAGTGTTATTGTTATTATTATTGATATTGTCACTGTCGTTGCCATTGCCATTGCCATTTCCATTGATAGTTGCTAGCATGCACATGTAAGGTGATCGGTCGTAGTCGTACGTCGAAATGGCCGACTCATAATGCGCTCGACGCCTGTTCCAACGGTGGGCAGTAAGCTGTGACTTGTATGATTTGTGTTGCCACCTGTACAAATTGGAATGCGATCGGCTCAAATGAGAATCACTCGAATGTGTCTGAGTTTGCGTGCTCTTCGTTTGTGCTTGTGGTTGTGGTCGTGACGAACAACAATAATAATGAATGCTGCGCCCCAGCAATTGCTGGCGCTCGTCCGATACAACTGTGTCATAAGTGTGCTTGTGGGTGTACGGATTGAGCTTGCGAACATAGGCCAACAGGCGCTGCTGCACTGTACCAGTGTCGCACAAAAACTCCAAGTACTTGAACGGATACTCGACGAGGCCGGTGCTGCATTTGTACAGAATCAACACCAATCGGTAGCGTGGCACTGTGAATATGCCGCCAATTAGGATGCCCAAGAAGCAGTGCGTCACAAACGAGTGCTGGCCGTACTCGAACGATGAGCTGGTGTCGCCGAGGGCGTACAACCAGCGATACAGACGCTTGATGTCGCACAGTCGTTGCTCATTTCCGCCCAACGTGCTGTTCCATGAGTGCACGTGGTGCACCAACGTCACGTAATCGATCGCTTGATGGTGCTGGGTGACGCTTTTGTTGCTGGCCTCGGCATCGACGCTATGCTCGTAATACGCCAGTGTTTGTTGGCCAAACAAACAGCGATCCAGGTAACCAGTGATTGTGGCCATCACGAGGAACTTCAATGACGACAGTGCTCCCAACGCAAACAGCGCCTTATTGTACGTTCGAAACGTGCACCAACATTCACAATAATTGCGTAATCTTTTGCAAACACTCGTATGGTTGTCGTGTGTAGTTGTTGTTGTTGTGTTATTGTTCAATGAGAAAGCGGTCTGTTGTCGTTGCTGCTGCCGCCTAACTACCCACGGATATTGTGATGACAAGCATAGCAAGTGGAATCTAATCAGACGATTAGACCAACGCTCGATGAATGGACTATCGTCACTGTCATTGTCTTTGCTGCTGATGTCCATGTTGTCGATTGTCGTCGATATCATATGCTATTGTTCGATCGTGGACGTGCTCACTTTTTTCAATGGAAACACATTTTCCCAATGAATCCATCGGCAAAGTGTGACTCCAACGAAATCCAAGCGAGTTGAGAGTTTTTATGGATGAACAACGCCAATATCTTCGTCAGTGCACGCCGGCAGCATAATCTCAATTTAGACTCTCAATGATTAATGTTGAATGTTCGATTGACACGACAACAAATCAAGTTCGAACCACAAGACGACGTGTGCTTGCAGATACCACCATTTGTTCCGCTTGATTTGTTTAGCTAGCTAGCTGTATCTACCCTTCACTCACGTGATCAAGATCGAGAATGGAATCATCAATCATCGAATTCACTGAAATCATTGAGAAGTCAAACTTCCGAATAGCTTGCTCGATCGTTGACGATTCACGCTCCGTTTGTCATACCTCTTTTCATGAACCAAACATCAAGCTACCAACAACACAATCAAGCAACATATATAACAATCCAAACAGAGGCACACAATTGCTTCCTTCTTCTCACGTCAGAAAACTTTCAGTCCTGTCCATTTTTATCGCCTCGAGAGTTTTGACAACTGAATAATAGACGACTCAGGAAATAGAATTCGAATAGATTTAGTAGAAATCTGCTAGAACGACCGACCGTAACGACACGACATGTTTCTTGCTTTTGTGCAACCTGCTCGTTCGCTTGCTTGTGCTAGCAGTTCACAGAAAATAGCCATATGTTCCTCAAATGTCAATTGCCAACAATTGTAGACCAAATAAACTTATCTTCTTGTGTGAGCTTCTGCTTCTCTGGAAATATCAATGACCTCGACTGACTGTTTGTCACGTCAACACAACTCTGTTCGTGGGTTTAGGTGAATTTGTTCGTGGAGAGCTGAATTCTCTACAGTGTCTGATATGAAAATTTGCGATCGATCAAGTGCTGAATATGATTATCAGAATAAATTTAATTGAGATTTATCGATCGTTCGAGACATGGTTATAGCGATCACATGTATGTTATCGTTATTATTATTATTGTTTTCGTTTGTTGTTTACAATATTCGACATCAACCATTCGACAGAGTTGACAATATCGTCGTGGTTTGCAAAACAGTATCGACAACAACAACAACAGATTTTGTTGAATATTCATTTTATTGTTTCAAAAGTTTCCCTCATATTATTAGTGTCACTGGTGTTGACCTAAATTCGTTCGTTGCATACTAGTTAGTTGCATGCAATCAGCAGGCCTATCGCAACGTAGACATTGAACTCGAACAAACTCTTGCACGAGATTTGGTGACTGTGGATGCTAAAAGCGAGCCTCATCATTGTGTGTTCAAGTCATCTGTTAATGGTGATATGGCGGACCAATGGCGATGGCGCCGCCTAGTGGCGTGCGTTGAAATGCCATTCGTTTCGAATGTCAAATTCAAATCAAAACATCTCATAAAGGGTGTCCGCGCATTAGTTGCTCACGAACCGACAGATGACTGTTCAACGTTGATTGGGACGGTGTGTGTTTTCTAAGCTGCGAATGCAGTTCGTTTATTCTTCAAAGAAATCGTATTGCTAGAACAATGCGTAGATACAATATTATCTTCACAGACAAGGTCCTCTTCACTGATGTCGAAATTATTGGCGAGATCTTCAAGAACCTCTCTCATCTCTTCTTCATGTTCTCAGTCATCTCTCAAAATTTGTTTTGCTTTCCCTGCTTTAATTAGATGTTTAAACAGCCGTCCGCGTTCATAAAAGCATAACGTGACTCTCTTTGCAAAACTTTCTGCGCCTCGATTGAGAATGTCAGGATTCATATTAAGATAAGCATTCTAACCATCATTGGCACTCTAGACATTTTTGATTATTTTTCCTAATTTATTTGATATTAATTTTCAATAATAGAATGTGAAAATAATAGTGAGGTCGATGAAAATTGTAACCTATATTTGTGACTGATTCAGTACCACATATCCCAATCATTGTGCTATGCTTTGCTGTAGCACTACTGGAACGCAAAATTGCACTGCTATAGCTTGTGCGAGATGACGCTCTGAACAACTAATAAGCGGGCACCCTTTAACATAATTAAACGTTGCCAGGAATTGACTATGTGAGCTAGATGCATCGATGTGCCCATTTCGAGTTGATCTATCACACTAAATCTATTGAAAATAGAAAGAGGCTGGGACAGGAGTACTGAACACACTCTATCGTCCATTACCTTGCTAATGTATCATTATAATTGACAATTATAATGATCTGAGATCACTATTAGCAGCATCAACAACAGTAACAAGTCTACGATCCGTCAACAGATTCTCCATCTATCCGATTGTAAAGAGATGTAGACAATTATTAGGGCGTTTAAATTTCGGTTGATACCGCTCCGATATGTTCTGCGAGAAAATGTTTTTTGTTCAAAATAAAGTATCAGCGAGAGTTGGGGAGCACTTTGAGCGCCAATTTTTTCTATCAAAACAACTGAATTTTGCTAGTTTTGATTGTAACCGCCTGAAAGTTGCGATTCTACTTTTTTCAACCGAAACGAAGCACAACCGATAATCAGCGCACAGCAACATTGTCGCTGAGGTTGTGCGAGATGAACATACAACAGTTGATTTCTTACTTGCAAGATTCAAGGCAGTTTAAAACTGTAGCCTCAACCGCAAAAAGCGTTACCATGAGGTAACTGGCTTGCCGTTGCCGCCAAAGCCTGTCATCACTCGTTGGACTACGTGGTTGGAGGCC